>JAQQSU010003020.1:0-14495 GCA_028627135.1 Pseudochirops cupreus
ATAGGAGAGAATAGACTGGGGGAGGGGGGAAACACTGGGATGGCTGTTTTGGGGTGGTGGGCGGGGGAAAGACGGGGAGAAAATATGTAACTCAAAAAAAATTTAATAAAATAAATTTATTATTTAAAAAAAATGGATGGTTAAGCAAAACAAAATCCCCATATTCCTAATTTAATTCAATAGATATTTATTAAGCAACTATTATGTACCATGTACTGTGCCATACCTACTCTCAAGGAGCTCACACTCCAGTAAGGAGAGACACAACATGTTAATTATTTTGGTTTTAAGTAAGACAGAAAGGAAACATGGTCTTCAGGATGCAACCATATCCTCAAGGTATTAAGTCCCAAAATATATGTCATTCTGTACATTTAATCCATCACCTTTCTGTCACAAGGTTGGTAGCAATCTTCATCACCTGTCATGGAATCATGGTTGATCATCACATTGATCAATGCTCTTAAAATAGTTTGGTTTTTGTTATATTTTACATTGTTCTCCTGGTTCTGATCACTTCACTCTGCATCAGTTAATACAAATCTTCCCAGGTTTCTCTGAAACAGTCTCTTGATTTCTTACTGCACTGTTTTACTTTACTATTTGTATCTCTAGATCTTAGCACTGTGATTTGCAAATAGTAACCACTTAATAATTTCATTCATTCATTCATTCATTCATTCCTTTTCCAAACAAATACAACCCATGCTTCAAGGCTCAGTTCAAATCCTACGACAATTTGATTCCAGACTGGTCTCCTTATATCTTAAGCTCCTATTATGTACATAGTCTATATTGGATAAATTTTATGCCTTTTTATTTATTCTTATCTGCTAAATGTTTCATTTTTGTTGGTCTTACCTTGCCAACCAGATTGTAAGCTCCTTGAGGGCAATGATCATATCTTATATATTTTTGTTTTTGATGGAGGGAGGTAGTATTCACCTAGTCTTGCCCACAGTGTTGTACATAAAAGACATGGCTGACAAAGTTAAATTTAATAATTCAATTAAAATTTTTGTTAAATGTTAACTCTTTTCTATGTGTAAACTCATTTGCTACCCGACAATGATCTCTATCAAAGAAAACTCCAGATGCCACCTGACACCATTTTCTAAGCATGCAGTTTGGGTCAAAATCATTTAATTTAATTTCCTCATTTTACCGATAATGAAACTGAAGCCCAGAAAAGTTGAAAAAAAATACTTACCTGGCCCGCCACTTACATAGAATTCTTCTGTTCATTCGTCTCAGTCATGTCCAATTCTTTCCAACCCCATTTGGAATTTTCTTGGCAAAGATACTGGAGTGGTTCACCATTTCCTTCTCCAGTTCATTTTACAGATAAGGAAACTGAGGCAAAAGGGTTAAGTGACTTGCACAGGGTCACACAACTAACAAGTATCTGAGATTGGATGTGAATTCATGAGGATGTGTTTTTTCTGATTTCAGGTCTGGCACTCTATCCATTTCGCCACCTTGCTGCCAATCTTTAGGGAATGATTGATCCCCCATTCAGCTAGTTCTACTCTAAGCCCTTAGTGTGGTCTGCTGGGAATGGGTTTTGGACAGTTCAGGTAGCATCAAACTCACAAGGAAGCCAAATTGACTCATGTACATCACTACCGGGGCTACATGGGGCTGGGCTCTGTCCTAGTAATATCCAAAGGTCCGAGCATGCATAGACCCTGCTGATGCAGCATGAGGCTGAGAAGAGATAATCGAAGCTGAGCAGGACAGGAGAAGAAAAGTATCAACAAACATTAAACTAGGTGAAGTCGTGGCAATTGTGAGAATGGGTCATCATGTCTATAAATGGGGGATTAATTGGAGGAGTTTCCCGGCCACCTTGAGGAGCTCACAGGGTGGTGAGCCTTTGTCCAGGACTTTTGAAAGTACCCCACCCTAAAGAATATGGCCTTGTCTTTGTTAGGAGAACAGAGATACATTCTGAGGAAGGTCTCGGAGGAGGAAGCTGTCCCGAGATGGTTGCTTGGTTCAGAACCATTCTTCTCTCCCTCTCTCTTCCCTTCCTTCCATTCCCTTCCCCTCTGCTCTCTCTTTCACAGCATTGTGAGACAGATGCTATTATTATCTCCATTTTACAAATAAGGAAACTGAGGCACAGAGAGTTTTTTTTAAAGTGACTTGCCCAGGCTCACACAGTTAATAAGTGTCTGAGGCTAGATTCCAACTCAGGTTTTCCTGACTACAGGCCCAGCACTCTTTGCATGGTGTCTCCTAGATGCCACCAGAGCCCAAAATAGATAATATATGTTTATCCTATTTATAAAGATAACTGTATATCATATTTTAGGGTCACTATTGAGGATTACATTATTGATTTATAAAAGAATTTTTTAATGGTCTTATAAGTTTATGCTGACTTGGGAATTTCCCTGAAAGTCCTCATTAAACATCACTCTCCCTTACTTTTGGGCTTCTGCCTGCCAAAATCCATGTGATCATTTGTAAAAAGATTCCCCAATTAAAGAGAACACTGGCCTTTAATGGATGTGGTGGAGAACTCTAGTCAGGGTCTAGAGGACGAAATCATTTGAGATGAGTTGTTAAGAGGCAATGAGATTCAAAGATGGTGACAGGCACTGTCACCGACCTGGGCCTCTTTGGTACAACATTTTGGTCATGATTTGGATAAAAGTGTAAATGTTGTGCCAACCAAATTTTCAGCTGACAGGAAGCTGAGAAGAGGAGCTAATATGCTGGTGACTTAATTAGAATCCAGAGTTAATGAATTAAAATCCAAAGTTAATGAATCGGGCTCAATATAAAGACCTGCATGGGGATTAAATAGTAAATGATTTGAGTAGAGGGTAGAGGAGATGTCCTTATGAGTAGTTTGTGTTAAAAAAAAAGGCTTTGGGGTTTGAGTAGATGACAATGGTTATATGAGTCAGCAATGTCATGTGGTTGCCACAATGGCTCTGGCCTACAAGTCATTTTTTTTTAAAGAAAGGAAAAGAAAACACCCTTTGAGATAGAAGAACCTACCACTCAGCACTCAACATTGACCCCCTGGCATCGGTGCAGTCTGGAAGACCTGAAGGCCCAAATATTATGCCTGACTCATGGTGGGACCTTCTCAGGTCCCCATGCAAAAAAAAAAAAAGATACTTGAATTGGTTGATGAGTACTGGAGAATGCTAGCCAAACGGAGAGCTTTAGTGAGTGTGTGTGTAACCAGCAGCTGTTCTGGAAAAGATAGCATCTGAAGAAAGTTTGGGAGATACTATAGGAGATGGAAGAGAACATGTTACAGTAGAAAAAAATAAATTAATAGCACCCACTACGAGTATGACTTTGGGCCAGTCACCTCACCCTTCTATGTCTCAGTTCTCTCCTCTGTAAAATGAGGGGGTCAGATTGGATGGGTTCCAAGATTCTTTCCGGTTTCAAATCTATGACCCTAACCAGAGAAATGAAAAAGGAGAAAGGTAAGAAGGTAAGGAACAGAGGAGGTTAGTGTTTCAGTGACTCTAATGGTGGAGAAAAGGATGAGTCTGATGAAAAGGGAGGAAGACAGAGTAGCTCTACTGTATTGAGGGGGTGGAGTGTGTTGGAGCAGAAGGCAAAAAGCCACCTATGTTGCATCTCAATAACTTTGAAGACATCTTTGATTGTCTGTGGGTTGGAGGAGGAGACAACATTTTATTTGTGTGTACCTTAATACAGTTCCCACAGAGGCATAATAAACAAAGCAGGGATGTTCCTAGGACTTTAAAAAAAAAGATTGCCATAGACCATTTTTGTATGGTCTCAGTTTTCTGGCAAACTTAAGACATCCAGAGCAGCTCATTTCGTAAGGATTTCAGGTGGCTGTGGTTGTTCTATGAATCTTTTGATAATAACAGTGTATTTTGTTGGTATCCACTTAAGTCCCCAGGAGCCCAGAAAAACAAAGTGTTATGCCACCCCAAGGATGGGAATGTGGGGAATGGAAGGTGAAGAAAGGCTTGCAGAAGGAAACCACATCTGGTATCAATCTCCCCTATTACTCACCTTGCCCCTTTCCCAGACTGCTTGCATCTTTTCCTCTGTAGCATTCCTGATGTAGCATTAAATGACTGTTAGTGGGGAGATAAGAGTGGGTGAGAGGATGCCATCCCATTGACCCTCCCCACTGCCAGGGAGTGGTGCTTTATTTTTCTCTCTGTAGCCATGTAGTGATGCATTCCCTAAAGGACTTTATGCACTTCAAAGCTAGAAAAACACAATGCTTATACCACCCTGATCACCTGATGATATAGCCTACTTTTGCTTGGGAACATGAGGCCTGTGCAAAAGTAGGGACCCAATCTCTGTTTTTTTGCTTCAAACCTTACTCAGTAGCTAAATTGTTTGGTTCTTGTTTCCCTTGACCATCAGACCTGGCAAGAGCAGAGATGGGCCTATGAAATTACTTCACCTTGATGAAGTTTTGCAGATGCTTCTATTTTGATTCCTCTCCATGGATTCTCCCCTTCCCCCTTTTCCTTTCTTTTCTATTTTCTCTGTCTCTCCCTTTCTCCCTCTTTCCTCTCTTTTTCTTTCTTTTCCTCCTTCCCTGCCCCTCTCCCTCTTTCCTTCCCGCTCTTTGCCTTTCTCTTCCTTGTTCCTTTCTCTCATTTTCCCCTCACTCCAATGTCTCCCTCTCTCATTTTCTTTTTCCTTCCTCCCTTCCTCCATCTCTCACCTCTCTAACCCCTCCATCTGCCTCTCCTTTCCTACTTCCCTTCTCTTTCCCCCTTCCACATCTCCCCTGTCCTCCTACAATGACACCAGCCCCACTTATATCTTTTAACTTTTTTGCAATTTATTTTCATTTTGAAGGGAAAACAGCCTGCCCTTCTCCCACTTGCTTGGTTTCTCTGGGCTTGCCTGTATTAGTTTTGGATGGGTTCAGCCCGTTTGAGTTTCAGAGCTGGCACAACCCTGTTATGCCAGCTGGTGAAGATCAACACACCTGTGGGCATGCTGAACCTGGACTGGTGGGCTGGTTGGGCAGGGGTCCTAATGACTTGAGGGTGACACAAGACCCCAGGCTCGCCAGCATGACTTCATCAGTTTATTTTCTCCAGGCACATGGAGGTGGACAAGGCCACGGTGTTTGTGCAGCTGTCTCAGCCCTTGTGGGAACAGCCTGTTTTACCTGTGGGTCTCCCCTTTTGGCATGCAGGTGGAAACCTGGCCATATCCAATCTCAGGTCACCCAGAAATGAGATATACAGAATGTCCATGTTGCTCTCCCACCTGTTTTTTTTCCTTATGTTTTTCCCCCTGGGAAAAAAATAAGCTTCGAGGTGTATGGTTTTTAAATAATACAGCATCAAAGATTGGGGTTTTTAGAACTCATACATCTCCAAGAATATGGTACAGGTTTGGAGTCAATCAGTCTGACTCTCTGGGACTGATTCTGCATTCCTTTTACCGTTTACTGAAGTGCCAAGCCTTGTTAATTGGTGGATAGTCACAGCTTCCTGCCAGAAGCCTTCCTCCATAGCTATTGTCCCCTTTATCCAGAGAAGCAAGAACTAGACTGACTGACTAAGCCCATGGCCTGTCCTTTGTTTGTGAAGATCATAGAATCTCACAGACCACAGAACGATGACCCAGAGTCTCTAGATTATGGGCTTTGGATTGTTTTTTCAGGAATGATGATGGGATATGCTGAGTCATCCACACTCTTCACCCAGTCAGTGGAGGGGGTGGCAGGGTGTGAAATCTGTGACTGTGGAACCAAGTTTTCCTCTGTGCAAATCTAGCAGACCCATACGGGATTGAATTCACAACCCTGGCCTCACTATCTCCCTAGGGAAGGAGAGAGGGCTGATTTTTTCCCAGTTTGTTCCTCTGTTAAAAAAGTAACATGTTTTACTTTAACTCCATGATGTGGAGCTGGGAATAGAACAATGGTGCCCTCTCTTGTGCATCATATCTGAGCTAGGGAATTTAGAAAACCTTATGATTATTAAGCAAACAAACGACAAAAACCAAAATAAACTTGGAGGAAACAAAAGGAATTTTAGTCATTGAGTTCTACCCAGCAAAAGTGAACATTTCATAACACGAGACTGAAGGGAAACCTTGTCTACTTAAAGGTGTCCTCATAGAGTCACTTGGTCTGTGGAAGGTCGTTATTTTGGGATTATTCTGTTTAATGCAGTAGTTCCCCACCTGTGGACCAGTTTCTGGAGGAGAAGTAGCTGCAAGAAATCTCCAAAGTCATAGGAATGAGAGAATGAAAGAAAACATTTACTAAGCGTTTGCTATGTGCTATGTGCTAGGGATACAAAAAGAAAAACAAGACATATCAGAATTGGTGGATACAATGACATATAAAGGAAGGTTCACCATCCTGCTGGTCCTTAGGTCACATGGCATGAGAGGCATCAGGAATCAGAGTGTCTAAGACTGTCACTGCTGAGCCCCCATCTGGCATGTTCCCCCAGTAGCAATTACGAGTTAATATTTCCCTATTAGCATTTAACCAGTTAAAATCAATTAACTTTTGCAAAGGGATATCTGCTGAGAAGACATTGCCAGACTAAATTACAACAATCTCTCAAACTGGTGCCACTCTTTTCTCTACCACCCTGGTCCTTGGGGAGAGTGGGCTCAAACATAAAGTGGTTGCTACAAAACATTGCTTATTACCACTAAGTTCACTTCTGGGTGTGGCATAACTGATGAGTGAGTCATTCTCTTGCTTATAGGACGTGGTAGTTTTGCTGCTAGGTTGATTCACTGTTGGACTGGCTCGAATAAGTTGCTTCTCACCAGACTCAGTTGCTACAGCTACCTGTAGACTCTATTATTCATTCTAACTGTATTTCTGAAGGCTTTCTCAATAATTTGGAGCTCACAAAGGTCATAACCTAGTGTGCTTTGTCTCCAACACAATTCACTTAGGATCAGGAAAGAATGAAACTCAACAGGAATGGAAGAAACAGAAGCAATATGTATATGTTCATGGTCACAAGGTGGTTGGGTAAGGGAGAGAGAATTTAAGGCCTTCCTCCACCCCCTAACTTAGAGGCCTACAGAAGTTCCTGGTTCACTATCCATTAGGAAAGAGAGATTTTGTCTTTTTGAACCTTTTGTATTCACACATAGTTCCAGCTTGGGGGCCAATTAAAATGACTTTTTCCTCCCTATACAGTAAGTCAATAGGAAACAATGAAGAAGATACCTGTATGTGCTTTGAAGTACAGAAGGAAAGGATTCTCTGTTTCAGAAAGCAGACTCTCCATGCTTCCACATGGTTATTGCACATGCTTTAAGGACTGGGTTGTCATTAGCCAGTTCCAACATTACAGTTACATATCAATCAATCATTAAACATTAATTATTAAGTGCCTAGTACATGCTAAGCATTTTAATGGGGAGCACATGCGTATGTTCCCCACTGGAATGAAAGATCCAGAAGGCAGGGAACATTTCATTTTTACCTTTGTATCTGCAACGCTTAGTACAGTGTGCAGCACGTAGGAGAGGCTTGATATATTCTTATTGGTGGATTGATTGGAAGTTCCCTGTAACAATTAAATGACAAGTCTGAAACAAATGAGCGAGAATTCCTGATGTAGTAAACCTGTTTGGGAAGTTGATGATACGCTTCTTGGGGGAGAAGCATCTGTCTTCCATTTTCTTTGAATCCCCTGTCCTATCCAGCAGAAGTAAGATGCAGCAAAAATTACAAATGATTATTGATTTGGGTTGAACTGAGTTGTTGAGTTGATGTCTGAGAAGTATATATATATATATATATATGTACATACATATATATATACATATATGTGTATATACATATTTCATACATGTTTCAACACTTTCTATTTTGAATGCCGAGTTTTGTTCATGGATTCTAGTTCTTCCTTATAGAGAAACTTGGGCTTCAGGATTCTACTAATGGTTAGTCAGGACTCTGTTCGTTCCCTGGGTTCCTTCAGGTCAAAGACTTCATATATCCTATGTACAGACACAGCCCTGTTAGTACAACAGTTCATTTGTCTTCTTGACTCACCTGATGTTTTTTATGTCTTCATAATGTCTCTCCAACCCTTTATATTAAATTAATTATTTATTTCCTGTGTAAGCTGTGTTAGATTGAAGTTCAGTTTAAGCATAGTTTAAGTTTCCAAAAAAATTCTCTTAATATTTTGAGGATATATTCACTTGAGTGAATTTTGAGTATATATTCACTTCTCCTACTTATAGGTTTTAAAATGATGTAGACTTTTGTTTTTGTCTTTGCTAAAAAAGATATAACTCTCACCCCAAGCCTGAAATGCAAGCTTTCACACTAAAGCTCTATTCCCCAACTCCCTTAGATATGTTTAGCTTCAGAGATGAGGAAGGCTCAGGTAAAGGCAGAAAGGCAGTGTAGTATGTTCTTGTTAAAAAAAAAAAAGCAAGAAAACGTTCCCATGGATCATCTCTGCTGACCCTTTTCTGACACCTCTATGGTCTGACAGCACATCAACATTGACTAGGGTCAAAGGAGCTTTGACATCAAAGGAAAAATGTTGGGCGTTGGTGGACTCTCTCCCAATGCTTTTTGTCTCCTGTTTCTTGACTCGCAGCCCACAGGCTTTTGATTAATTCTTACTTAAGGAAAGAACCAGAAAGTATCCACAATCATGATCCTTGACCCCACCCCTAACATACAGTTGTAATTATGGTGTTATGTCTGTATGTCTGTGTCTCTGAAGTGACTATTCCATCTCCCCCATCAGAATCCAATTTCCTTGGGGCCAGGGATCAAGCACTGTTTTATGCAACCTGCAGTCAATCAGTAAATATTTTCTTATTAAGTCTGTCTTTTGTTGTTGTTGTTTTGGTCTGTGATTTCTTTGGTATTGGGAACTCCTAATGAAGAAACTTTCTATCGACGCAGATCAGCGACTATTATGTGACTTAGTAATAGAACGTGACCTGGAGTATCAAGATGTGACTTTCTCAGTCACACAGCCAGGGGCTCAAACCTAAGTCTTCCTGATTCCAAGGTGGTTCTCTTATCTATCATGCTATGTCTGCAACTATAGGAATGTTAAACTAACTCATTAAGACAAGAAACGTTTTGCCCATCTCATAGTTTTGTCTACAAACTGTTGACCAACCAGTGTGAGGGATTTGGGCCGGAATCACCAGTTTGATATGCTATATGTAGGTTTTTCTGATATTGAGAGAGTAGGAAGAAGGCCACCAGATCCCCTAAGTGGATATCAACTCTCCATTGAACTTCTATGATGACACAGATGTGAATTGCTTGGGATGGTCTGACTTAAATGAGTTGTGATCTGTATTACTGGAGGAGAGGTTGGGATAGAGGAGATTACAGATCCAGTGTAAGCATTGTAGACCCTAACCGGGAGGTAAACTTCCGTTGTCCATATGAGGGAATTGTCCTTTCAGTTATCTCTTGGAAAAAAATAAAAGCCAAAACCCCCCCTAAAAACACAACAAACAAACCTCCAGGCTTTAAAGAAACTGTCCTTTTAGCATGCAGAAGGTGCTTTAAATATCACTAAGCAAGAGCTGAGTTGTAACTCTGGGCTGGGCTGGGGTTAGGTGGTGCTTAAAAGCAATCACCCAAAAGGAACTCTACAGAAACCACAAAATAATTTGCGAGGCACATAGAAAAACAGTTGCTTCAGATGTGCCCCCCACACTCACACACATTTCCACGACTTAGGGAGTTGTGCTTCAGTTGTGATGAACTCCATATGTCTCTGTTTGGTTTTCTTTTCTTTTTTTTTTTCCCCTGGGCCACTCTTGTTCCCTGGACACAGTTCTCTCTTTCTTTGTTTGATGGCTTTCCCCTTTTAAGTTCAAACAATTATGCTAACTATCTCGATAACACCTGGGAGGGGGGGGGGAGGCGGGAAAGAATACAGAAACTCACACAGAAATAACATTGTAAATGGTACAAAGGGGATATGATTAGTGTCTTGTGCCAGGTACATCCAAGGGGATCTCTCAGTTTGTGGAAGATTAGGACAGATGACTTTGACATTCCTAACTTACAAACAAACAGGACATGTAAGCACGAGATTCACACCTCCTTATTACAATCTTCTGTTCTTTTGCATGAAGTATTCCCAATTTACATGTTGCTGTGAGGAAGGAGGGTGTCAGAAAGGTTTTTCCAAACAGTTAGAGATTCAGAGCTCCTGGATCCCAAGCCAGTTCTGCTCTCTGGTTCCAGAGTTAGTGTATAGATTCAGGTGACTTCTTCAGCATGGGGGGATTCTGGTCTATTTGGGAAGCTGATGTCAAATAAAGCCACAAAGAAGTAAGTTGTATTTGCTTTGTTGTGGAAAGCATTGCAGTCAAGAAAACATTTGGAAAAACAGCTGCACAGACTTGAGCATTCAACATAGCTTTATTTGGTCCTGGGAGTGTTCCCTCAAATGAGATAGTACTTGTAAAGCACTTAACACTGTGCCTTGTACATAGTAGGTGCTTCCTAATCATTCTACTCTACTCTACTCCTACACTGCACTAGGGGTATATGAATAAGGAGCCAGACAGAAAAGGAGATGATTACTCAAGATCTTTGCCTCAGAGTTAGTGAATCAGGAGACAAGTTTGGTTAGGGGTAGTCAACTGGTTTACTTGGGTGCTTTTTCTTCTGATAGAAAGATGCCTGTATGTACAGAAAGGTAGCAAAGGGGAGTGGAAAACATCCTGCATTCAGAGGCGGGAGACCTGCGCTCTACTCTAGAATCTGCTATTTGTGATATGTGTGTTTTTGCTTAACCTCTCTGAGACTCAGTTTCTTCATTTGTAAAGGTGAGGGATCATAATCTATGCACTACATGTAACCAAGGTTATAATGAGGAGGGATTGAAATAATACATCTTATAGGCTTTGTAAACCACAAAGAATAAATACAAGCAACTGAGTTTAACTCATTTAGCAAACATTTATTACACGCCTACTATGTGTCAATGAGTTGTTCTATATCCTAACACTTAAGCTAGAGTGAGCAGAATTAAAGGAGGTATGGAGGGAGCTCCAAGGTTGATAGCAATGTCCCTTCAAGGAGCTTACAATCTAGTCAGATAAGATATGTGTCAAATAAATGTAAAGGAGTGTAATAAATACAGAATTTTAAAGTTAGGGAAAATATTTCAGAGAAGAGACATGATTTCCAGCCAGGGCAATCAAGGCCTCATGAAGGAGACAGTAGTTGAGCTGAATCTTAACAGATGTGTATGATTTCAGTGTATGGAGTTTGGAAAAAAGTACTCCTGAAAGAGGGGATACTGGGACCAAAGGGAGTAGGTTGGGAGAGAGTGTATAGTATAGAAAGCAGAATCACATGAATTAGGAAATGTTGGCTGACGCTAGGTTGTAGAAAGCCTTGAATTGTGGGCTCATGAATTTGGATGTTATTTGGTGGGCAATGGGGAGCCATTGAATATTTTTGAGTTCTGGTCTATTAGATGTGTGTTACTCTCTCACTGTAACAAGGAAAGAGTGGGAAGAAACCAGAAGCAAAGAGATCAGTTAAGTGGCTATTTCACTAGATCACATAGGTAGTGATGAGAGTTTGTAATAATGACAGTGAGAGTAGAACGACAGGAGTGAGATAATGTGGAAGCAGATTTAACATTACTTAGCAGTTGAATGGGAAAGCAATAGAGAGTAAAGGAGAAGTGAGGAAGAGGAGCAGATTGGCTTCTTGTTTTTTGCTTTGCCTTCTTTTTTAAAAAAAAGTTTCCCTAATTACAGATAGAAACAATTTTTAATGTTTAAAAATTTTTTAAATTTCCAGTCCTCTTCTTTTCTCTCTCCCTCCCAACCCCATCATTGAGAAGACAAGCAATTTCATCTAAGTTACATATATGTAGTAATGCAAAACATATTTCCATATTAGTCATGTTGTGAAAGAAAACACACAAACCTCCCCCCCCCCAAGAAAATCAAAGTTAAAAAAAATATGCTTTGATTTGCATTCAGAATCTATGAGTCCTTTTTCTGGATTTGGAAAGCATTTTCTCATCATAAGTCCTTGCTAATTGTTTTGAATCATTGTATTGCTAAGAATAACTAAGTCACTCACAGTTTATCATCATAAAATTTTGTTGCTGCTATGTACAGTGTTCTCCTGGTTCTGCTCATTTCACTTTGTATCAGTTCATGTAACTCTTTTCAAGTTTTTCTGAAATCCTTGTGCTAATTGTTTCTTATAGCACAATAAGTATCCTGTCACAGACATACATCACAACTTTTTCAGCCATTCCAAATTGTTGGGCATCTTCTCAGTTTCCAATTCTTTGCCACCACAAAAAGAAGAGATACAAATATTTTTGTACGTATGGGAGCTTTCCATTTTGTTTTCCATTTCTTTTAGCATACAGCATACAGGTATTACAGAGTCAAAGGGTATAGACGGTTTTCTATCCCTTTGGGCATAATTTGAAATTGTTCTCCAGAATAGTTGAATCAGTTTACAACTCCACGAACAATGTACCAGTACCTCAATTTCCCCACATCCTGTCTAACATTTGTCATTTTCCTTTTCTGGGGTAAGTTGTTTTAATTTGAGTTTTTCTAATTAATATTTAGATTAGATTTGATTTAGAGCATTTTTTTTCATATGACTATAGATAACTGTGATTACTTCATCTGAAAACTACCTGTTTCTATCCTTTGACTGTTAATCAATTGGGGAATGACTTGTATTCTTATCAGATTGTTTTTGTTCTTCCTTTTTTGGTTGGGGGAAGAGAATATGATCAGCTTGAGTTTAAACCTGCTGTGTTTGAGATAACATCCATGCATCCAAATGGAGATGCCCAGGATGCCCAGCAGGCAGTAGGAAACGTGGGGTAGGAACTCAGTAAATGGTGTCAGAAGTATTGCAACATGGAATGAGCTAAGGCTAGTGAAGAAAACTAAGGACAAGAAAAGTGTATTTTGTATGTGACTACAATGGGAAAAAAAAGAATATTAAATAATGGCTAGGACTTCTGTTTGAGATGGATATAACTGATAATGAAGAGAAGGCAAAGTTGGTTTTTTTGGCTGCTGTTTTCTTTGCCAAGGAGAATGACTCATATTGGAAATTACTGAACATATTACAGAAAAACATGTTTAACAGAGAGTCTATAACAAAGATAAGGATGGAGGTGTAAGAGAACACCAAGTTAATATTAATGAATTGATTTTTCCTGATTCAGATGAACCATATACATCTTTAGGTATTGAAAGACATGGTAGATGTGATTGCTGAACCATTGTCAGTGATCTTTAAATATTATGGAAAATGATAGTAACGCCATAAAATTGGTGGAAGAGCAAATGTTTTAGTTTTCCAAAAGGGAAGAGAAAAGACTCTACAAGCCAGTGATCTTGACTTCAATTCCTGGAGTGGATAATTAGTGAACATTGAGAAAGAGAAGTAGGGGACCAGTGGACTTCATACAAAAAAAAAATCTCATGCAAAATTCATCCTAGTTTCATTTACGTGCAGTCTTCTAAACCTTCAGATGAAGGGACAGTTGTAGGTATATTTACTTAGATTTTAACAGAAATTTTGGTAAAATTTCTTATATTGTTCTTGTGGAACAGATGGAGATATTGACTAGTTAAATGTATTTGGTAATAGATAAAGTTAAATGTATTCAATACTGGTTTAATAGCTTGACCCAAAGAGCAGTTGTTCAATGCCAACATAGAAGAAAGTCTTTACTGAAGGGCCTTAGAGATCTGCCCTTGTTCTTTTGCTGTCTACCATTTTTAGCAATGACCAAATTTGTTGATAACACAAAGCTGGGAGGAATCCCTGATATGCTTGATGATGGAGTCAGCATCCAAAAATATCCTGACAGACTAGAACATTGGGCTGAATCCAATAAAATGGAATTTGGTAGGTAGAAATGCATTCTTCTACTTGGGTAACTTCACAAGAATCAGATGACGGAGAAATGGTTAAATGTCAGTTTTTTTCTGGAAAAAAAATCAGGCGGTTTAAGTAGATTGTAAACTCAACAAAGATCTTGAGTATGACATAGTAGCCAAAAAAAGCTAATGGAATCTTAGACCATATTATGAGAGGCATAACTTCCAGAAATGAGGACATCATAGCCTCTCTGTATCCTGCTCTTGACTGATCACAGCTAGAATATTGTGTTCAGTTCTGGGTACCAAAGAGAAAGAGAGCATTGATAAATAGGATACTGGAGAGTGGGGAGTGGGGCAGTCATATTGGTGAAGTGTCCTGAGTCATTTTCATATGAAGATTAGTTGAAATAACTGGGTAGAGAGAGGACAGGAGACTTATGGGAAGGGAGGAGGAAGTATTTAAGTGTTTAAGAGTTTGAAGGACTAAAGGGGAGATTAGTGTTCTGCTTGGTCCCAGAGGGCAGAATTAGGAGGAATGGGTGAAAGTTGCCCAAATTTAAGTTTGTTTATTGAGTAAACAAAACAAAACAAACAACTTTGTAACAAAAGGAACGTGTATACTTCCCCTCTCCATTGGAAGT
>JAQQSU010003021.1:0-14495 GCA_028627135.1 Pseudochirops cupreus
CATTTGAGTTAATCTATTTTTTAGGGTGTTGATTTCTTCATTCATACTGCTGACTCTCTTTTCATGATTTTCTTGCAACATTCTTATTTCTCTTCCCAATTTTTCTTCCACTTCTCTTATTTGGTTTTCAAACTCCTTCTTCAGCTCATCTCTAGCTTTAAGGCAATCTTCATGTTTATTGGAAGCCCCTGGTGGGGGCGCTCTGGCTGCACTCTCCTCCCTCTCTCTGCCATGATCCTTCTTTTCCCCAAAGAAGGAATCTAGGGTTTGGTTGCTGTTCTTACTTTGTTTCTTATGCTTATTCTTACTCATGGTTGGTCAGTCTGTGATTTTTTTTTAAATCTCTGTGGGGCTCTGCTTCCAGAAGGGAAAGCTCCGTCCCAAATCACTGGGGTCCTTCTGGCTGCCGTAGCCCTCAGGGAGGTGCTTGGTCCCTTTCCTACTTACTTCCAGCTCACTGGATAATGAAGACTCACAGGACCAAGGCCCAAGACCGCAGTCTGCATCCAGGCTGCTCAACGTGAGAGCACTTGGCCTCTGAACGATCGCTTAGTCCCCCTGCTGTCTGCAGGCTGAGGGCGTGGAAGCTGCAACACAAGGCGGGTGTAAAACCTCTGCCTTTTGCTTTCCAGCCCTGGAGGCCTTTCAGCCGGACCGCTTTTCTCCCCCGATTTTGCAAGTCTCACTGACCTAGTTCTGAATGCTGCTGCAGCTGCCACTAATCCACTCACCAGAGACTCCTTGGCTCCTCCCAGCCAGCCGCCCCCGGGGCTCAGCCAGGGCTTCAGGCCAGGCTGGTTTCAGTTCGCAGTGCTGATATGGTTCCTTGTAGCCGAGCTGACTAGTGGAAAGTATATTTGTGTGTGTTTTGGAGTTCTAGGATTAGTTTAGAGTCATGTTTTATGGGTATTTGGGGGTGGCTATGTGAGAGCTGCAATATGTTGCTGCTCCTACGCCACCATCTTGGCTCCCAAAAAAATAATTCTTTAAAAATAAAATGTTCACTAAAACCAAGGAATTATTTTTGAGTTAAAGTTAGGATTGTTAATACAAAACATGCAACAGATCTCTAAAGTGTCCTTACAACTATGAGCCTAGACTTTAAGATTCTGTAATTAAGTTTCTTCTCAGTAAGCTTATATGCTATACTAATAGTTCAATATGGAGGAAATGGTATGTAGATAGAATGAGCTCTCCTGAATTTTATATCAGAATTTTATTTATTTTTAAGGTTTTCCATTAAATATGCTCAGATAGCCTAAAAAGGTAAATAATTTTTACTTGCTTATCTATCAACACATATACTGTGAAAGTCATTCGCTGCAAATGAACTGTGAGTTGGGACCAGAACTGAAGTGGAGGCAAAAGAGTAGGCTGAATTGCCTTTGGAAAATGGAATAAAAAAATTACACCAAGCTTGTTCCTAAAACAATTACCTTTAAAAAAATTGGGATGGTTAGGTGGTGCAGTGATAGAGCACCGGCCCTGAAGTCAGGAGGACCTGAGTTGAAATGTGACCTCAGACACTTAACGCTTACTAGCCCTGTGACCTTGGGCACGTCACTTAACTCCAACTGCCCTACAAAAAAGTGAAAAAAGAAAAAAAATCAATTTTCTTCCTGGAATGTTGTATGACTTCAAGTCATGAAACATTACAGTACTAGGTGAAGAATTGAAGCTAAAAGGCAAAGGGAAGTAGTTCATCTGACAACAAAAAATTGCAATCAATCTGCATTTCTTAAGTACCTACTAAATACCAAGCTTTGTGGTAGGATACAGGATAACAGACAAAAACAAAATAGTCCTTGCCCTCCAGTAGTTTCCATTCTTTTGGAGGGTAAACAGAAAATAAACACACATACTAATGTAACTACTTGGGGTCACCACAGGTTTAACCTCCTGGTCTGATAAGGCCGTTTTATAAGCCCCAAATTCATAGTAATTCTACCCTTGCAAATGTAATTATGTAACATATGAATGACTCATCATTATGCAGCCAATTAAATAATGGAAATTTTTTAACTCTGGGCTGAGGGGGAGGAGAAAGGGAGAGAAATTGGAATTCTATCCCTTCTCTAGAAAAGGTCATGTTCTCCTGTGTGCCTCTCAGAGCTGTTCAGTACTCTCATGCCAACAAAGGAATGCAAGCATTAAGGAAAGGGTCAACCAAAAGTGTTTGTGAGAAATAAGATTAGATCAGCTAAAGGTTGTACTTACTTTTTTTTTAAAGAGTTTATTATTTTTATTTTTCAAATACATTTTTAAATTAATCAACTACATTCCCCTCTTGGAGCAATTTTTGTTAATGGTAAAACAAATCCCTCAAATACATATCTACATAAACCTGCAAAGCAAATTCCCACATTAGGAATGTCTGAAAATGTGTGTCTATCTGCATTTTAAGAGAGTCAATTCTCTGCCAGAAGGTGAGTGGCATGTATCATCTTCATTCCTTGGGACTCATGGTTTATCACTGTATTGATCAGAGTTCTAAAGTCTTTCCAGGTTGTTTTTCTCCATAATATTGTTTCTCCTTGTATAAATTGTTCTTCTAGCTCTGTTCAGTTCACTTGGCATCAATTAAGATTGGCCCAGCTTCCTCTGAAATTGTCCACATTATCATTTCTTATGGCATGGTAATATTCTATTACATTTATATGCCATAATATTTTTAGCCATTCCTCAATAGGAGGTTGCCTCCTTAGTTTCTAACAGTGAGCAACAACAAAAAAGAGCAGCTGTAAATATTTTATACAAATAATTTCCTTTCTTTGGTTTCTTTGGGATATATGCCTAGTAGTATGATAGTGGGTTAAAGGGAATGCAGAATAAAAGGAATTTGTGCCAGGCGCACCTAGTTGAAGTAAGGCCTGGGAAGGGATAAAGACCACCAGTTATTACTCCATGTCTTTTTTCAAATCACACTCTAGCCACTTCAGCAAGTCCCATTATTTTTAAAGTCATATTTTGCTGCTTGCCCCTTTAACTTTTCCCTATTTCCTTCTCCTTTGTAGGTAAGGGATTTAAAAAGGGACCTGCCAATTTTTCCTCAGTCCCTCCTCTCTGTTTCTTGTATGTTAAAAGTCCTTGCATAGCAGAATATTCAACACCCCCCCCCCACACGACACTCCCTTTCCCTGCCTTTCCCCACATTTCCCCCAGTCTTAATCTTTCACAGCTTCTTCTCTTCCAGAGGTGGGAAATTTTCATTGTCTTTGTTTAATGACTTAGGGCCCCTCTAGAGATAGCCAGTCCAAGTCTTGACAAGACTTTTAGATTAAGTGGATATAAAATATATACAAAGTAGTTTTTGATCATGTGGGAAACACTAACAATAGAAAAGATCAATAGTTACTTAATATCTATATACATCTGAAAAATAATAATGTATCTGCAAGAGATTCTTTGGCCCCTCAAAAAAAGTATATTTTCTATTTATAGATTTGCATATGATTCATGGACACCCTTAGAATAACTTTCTGGTACCAAAGTGGTCCACACCACCACAGTTTAGGAGAAATCACTCTTATTGTTGTTGTTATGGTCATTGTTGTTAATACAACTTGGGTTCCTATATGGCACTTTCCCTTGTCCAGGGTGGGGAACCTGCAGCCTGGAGGCCACATGTGACCCTCTAGGTCTTTAAGTGTGGCCCTTTGACTGAATCCAAACTTCACAGAACAAATCCCTTTAATAAAAGGATTTGTTCTGTAAAGCTTGAACTCAGTCAA
Organism: Pseudochirops cupreus; assembly: GCA_028627135.1. Classification (NCBI taxonomy): domain Eukaryota; kingdom Metazoa; phylum Chordata; class Mammalia; order Diprotodontia; family Pseudocheiridae; genus Pseudochirops; species Pseudochirops cupreus. The sequence goes on from JAQQSU010003021.1 coordinate 3,732, forward strand.
CAAGCCACACCCAAAGATCTGGAAGGCCACATTGTGACCTAGAGGCCACAAATTCCCCATCCCTGAGCCTGGTCCATCTATTATCCCTCAGTGTTGCTGAATGACTAACCTACATCATTTTCCAATCCCACATACCCTGGATTATATCTTTGGCACAGCTTCTTAAGCATTGATTGATAATATATTATAGTCTATGCCTAACAGATATTTCTGTCACCTAATATATCTCCAATAGACCATATTTTCACAGTTACACAATTGAAAGGTATATAGAATATAAGATCAGACTGTGTCTATTGTTTGTTGATGGGAGGGGGGAGCATTTGACTTGGTAGAACAAAGCATAGAACTAAAGACTCTTATCTAATAATACACTTCCCATTAATGTATTAATATCCTACAAATGCAGGGCATGTATGTATGTGTGCTTGTGTATTATTCATGTAGGTCCTGTGGGTCTTTCTGGAAGTGGCTTGTCAGGAGGTATGAGCAGATATCTAGAGCCTCCACCCAAGTTTCTCTTGAATCCTGCCAAGAACTGAACAGAACAAAAGGATTATTTGACTGGCCACTTTGCTTTCCTCAGAGTAGGTATACCAGGCTAGTACTATTTTTTTCTATCCTCCAAATGTTATTAGTTTAAGTGCAATGATTTTTACATTCAAAGTGTGCTTCTGATCCCTATTGCTTAATGGGGAAAGAGGTCCCTTGAGTATATAACTCAAGGCTTGGTTCCCTTCCCATCAAATGCCATTTACACAAAGACCACACATTTTGATTAGCAAATAAACTCCATCATTCAAACTGATAGCAAACAGCAATCAGAAAAGATATACAGATGAGAATATACCAGATAATACATATAGTGAATGATCTCTTCCACTGGGAGCAAGGTATTTCAGCTCAACCAAAAGAGAGTCATAGATCTCATCCAAGGGGAAATTCTCTTTAGTCTCTAGTCTGTTAAATTTAGGAAAGAGACCTGATCAGGTGCCAGCTTCTCCACATTTTGGCTTCTTCCCAGACTATCTGTCCCCCCCAGATACCTAGCACTGTTTATCTCTTCTCTTGAAACTAGAAGCCAAAAGAACACAAATCTCTCCTTTCTCAAGCTCTCTCTAACTCTACCTCTCATAGAGCATTGAGTAATTTATGTCTACCACTGAGGAGAGTATTATGAAAATAGACTTGATCCACAAATTATACAAGATTCCTTGACAGATAAAACCATAGATATAACTTTTCTAGTAATTCTTGATTATCAGTGTGAAGTATAAAAGAAGTGTTCACCAATGTCACAGAGAATGTTCTGCCCAGATTCTAAAAGGAAAAGGTATTTCCTATAGACAGTGATGCTCTCTAGATATTTGTACTACAAGACCCATCCCCTCTATCTACCTCCCATTGCTAGGGAGTGACTCACATGTTCTACTATTTCAATGATGACCCTAGACATGCTTCACTCTACTCTCCTGCCATCTTATCACCTGCTACCAAGTTGCTGTGTTCCCCTTCTAGTTCTAGGACCATAATCATATCAATAACACCATTGCTACTCAAAGGGATTTGTCAGTCTACCTCTACCAATGATTCCACTCACCATCTTGTAATTTTACAAACCAAAATCTGCCACCCTGACACTATTTCAGTATTTTTTTTGTATTCCTCTATTAAAATATAAGATCCTTGGGGGGGAGAGGGATTTAACAGTAGGTATCTCTGATAGAGGCCTTATTTCTCAAATATATAGAGAACTGAGTCAAATTTATAAGAATACAAGTCATTTCCCAAATGACAAATGGTCAAAGGATATGAACAGGCAGTTTTCAGATAAAGAAATCAGAGCTATCTATAATCATAAGAAAAAAGTTCTAAATCATTCTTGATTAGAGAAATGCAAATTAAAACAACCCTGAGGTACCACCCTACACCTATCAGATTAGCTAATATGACAGAAAAGGAAAATGCTAAATGTAAGAGACGATGTGCGAAAATTGGGACACTAATGCACTTTTGGTGGAGTTGTGAATTGATCTATCCATTCTGGAGGGCAATTTGGAACTATGTACAAAGGACTGTAAAACTGGGCATACTCTTTGATCCAGCAATACTATTACTATGTGTGTATCCCAGAGAGATTCTCCTCCACCACCACCACCACCACCACCAAAGGAAAAAGGACCAATCTGTACAAAAATATTTATAGCACTTCTTTTTGTGGTGGCAAAGAATCAGAAACTGAAGGGATGATCATCAGTTGGGTAATGACTGAACAAGCTTTGGTATATAATGATGATAGAATACTATTGTGCTATAAAAAATGATAAGCAGGATGCTTTAATAATAAACCTAGAAAGACTTCCATGAATTGATGCAAAATGAAGTGAGCAGAACAAGGAGAACAATGCATGTATGATGATCAGCTGTGAATGACATGAATTCTTAGCAACACAGTGATCCAAGACAATTCCAAAGGAATCGTGATGAAAAATGCTATTGACCTCCACAGAAAGAACAGATGGAATCTGAATACAGATTGAAGGATACTATTATTCACTTTCTTTATTTTTTCTGTGTGTTTTTTTTCCCTCAGGGGAAGGAAACAATCTGTGTTTTCTTTCACAACATGACTAATATGGAAATACTTTGCATGATTGCACATGTATAGACTATATCAAATTGCTTACTATTTCAAGGATGAGGACAGGAGAGGGAGAGTATTTGGAACTCAAATTTTTTGTTAAATGAATGTTAAGAATTGGTTTTTACATGTAATTTGGGAAAATAAAGTATTTTTGAAATTTAAAAGAAGAATATAAGATCCTTCAGGGCAGGGATTATCATTGCGTTTGTATTTGTACCCTCAGCACTTGGCATGTTACTTAAGAAATGCTTCTTCATTCATTCCTGCATGTGTGCACTCATATATCCCCTCAATAAAAAGATAGTCAACGGATATGAACAAACACTATTTAAAAGAAATTTCAAATTTAACGATCATATCAAAAATTGTTCCCAATTACTACTGATAAAAGAAATATAAGTCAAACAACTCTGGGGTTTCACACCCAGAAATTTAGCAAAGAAGACCAAGAATGTAGGGTTGCAGGAAGACAGGCATATCACTATACTGTAAGCATATTTGGTAGACCTGTGAATTGGTCCAACCTTAATAGAAAACAATTTGAAATTTTAAAGGGAAAAGAGACTAAAATATTCGTTTCTTTTTCTGTAGAGATTCTGTTCCTGTACATGTACCCTTGGACATAAAAGTAAGGAAAAAAAGGTTCCATATGTATGAAAATATTCAAAGAAGTGATTTTGTAATAGCAAAGAATTGGAAATAGAATGGGTGACCATGAATTTATTCAAAGAAGTGATTTTGTAATAGCAAAGAATTGGAAATAGAATGGGTGACCATGAATTAAGGAATGGCTAACTGATGTTGGCATATTGTTGTAATGGAACATTATTATACAATAACATATAACAAATATTAGGAGTGTCAAGATATATGGTAAGACTTATATGAACTGATACAGAGTCAAATAACAGAACCAGCCAGATAATATACACAATTATATTTTTAAAAATTATATAGATTTTATATTATATACCAATAAAACTAAACATGCCTTGTAGTTATTTATAATAAAATAAAATAATTTAATATATATTTAATAAGAATTTCTCTAGTTTTAGTGCTAGTCAATCTTTACAAAAACAAGATGATATTTAGGGAAAATAAACAATTTTCAAAAGTGCTAGTCCAAAGTTTTTTTAACCTTTCAAATAATTTATTAATATGCTTTATCTTTTTTTATTTCATATCTAGCACTGCCCACAAACCTAGTTCCAAACTTAAATAGAAACCCTCCCTAATAACAAATATGTACAATCAAACAAGATAAATGAAGATATTGGCCATATGTGAGAATGGGTGTGTGGTTTCATAGCTACTATGAGGATCTGGGGTGACTGAAAGGCTGAAAGGAGAAAAAGCAGCAGCAGCAGCTGTGTAACTAAGGTTGGAGAGGAGAATAAAGCTGCCTACCATTCTATAAACCTACTTTTGAGAGCATTGAGACATAATTTCAGGTATGAAATTAATTGTCAGAGATTGGCCTAAGAGCAGTGAAGGAGTCAGCATTGACATGGATGATATATTATCATTTGTGATGAATGTTAGAGTAGTATTCAAGAGGAGGAATAAGAGAAATGGGGAGTCGGATTTCACTATTGAACCAGAAGTGAATTTATATGGGATTCAGAAGGAGGTAATCTATTCTGGGCAGGTCTAACTCTTTCCACTCTAGTAACTTTCCTACAACATGAGAAAAACAATCAACAAAATTAATCATATTAAAAACAAAACCATCCTAAATGACATGATTATCTCAATAAAAGCAGAAAAACAAAACTGATTTATGCTAAAAATCCCTATAAGGTATAGGCATAAAGGGATGTTTTTAATATTGTAAAAATGTCTACCTAAAACAAAAAAATCATATGCAATGGGGATATGCTAGAAGTGTTTGCATTATAGGGGTACAGCAAGGATGCCCACTATCCTGACTATTATGATATAATTTCAGAAATGATAGCAAGAAGACAAGAGAAAGAAATTAAAGATATAAAGATAAGTGAAGAGGAAATAAAATGATCCCTATTTGCTGATAATATGATGAGTTGCTTAGAAAATCATAAAGAATCAGTAAAGATACTAATTGAGATAATTAACAGGTTTAACAAAATTGCAGGCTACAGAACAAATTCATAAAAATCAACAATGTTCCTATAAATACCACTAAAATCTATGAAGCAATAATGGATCATTCTACCAAAGCATACAGAAAACTTAATGTAGATTCAATTACAAAATGTTCCTTAAAGAAATAAAGAACTACCTAATAGTTGGAGAAATATTCAATGCTTGTAACTAGGCCAAGACAATATGATAAAAATAACAAGACTACCAAGACTAATTTGCAGTTTTAATGGAATACAACTCAAACTATCATACGGATATTTTACATAACTTACAAAAAAAAGGTAAAAAAAAAGACCTGTGAAATAAAAAAAAAATTAGTCAGACAAATTGGTAAAAACAATAATAGTTGATATGCATAGAGCACTTTAACATTTGCAAAGCATTTTACAAATACATTATATCATTCCCCTCTAACAGTCACCTTATATGCTAGGTGCTAGCAGTATTGTTTTATATTCTATAGATGAAGTAACAGAGACTTTACAAGGTAAAGTGACTTGGTCATACACAGCTAAGCAAGTGTTGGAGGTTCAGTGGCAACCCTGATCTTGATTTGAAGTCTAGCACCCTTTTTTTGTTGGCTACATAACTGGGAGCTTGCAGAATCTTTGAAAGGGCCTGAGTTAGCTCTATCTTTCATTTCTTCATTTTCAGAGAGAGGGGGGGGGGGACAGAGAGAGAGAGGGAGGGAGGGAGGGGGAGAGAGAGAGAGAGGGAGGGGGGAGAGAGAGAGAGAGGGGAGACAGAGAGAGAGAGAGAGACAGAGAGAGAGAGAGAGGGAGAGAGAGAGAGGGAGAGAGGGAGAGATGACTCCCTTATTCATGGTTGATGAGGTCTTATGGTAAGACTGGGGAAAGCCTTAGGACCTTCATCTCCTTCCCTCTCCAGAAACCATATGGCTTCTTAGAAATGGGGCTGAGTCTTTATCCTTTTTATTCATTCTTTAGTAGGTGTAGGGAGTAGAGTCTCCAGTTTTAGGAGTTTAAAAGTCCAGGAGTACAAGCCATAGGAATATGGGAGTCCAAGAATCCAGGGTGAGTGTTGCTGCCAGCTTACCATGGAGCAGTCATCTGGCATGACCTTTGGGACTGTAACCTAGCAGAAACTGGTAGTGATGCTGCCTTTGAACAAAAACTTGGTGGGACCAATTTTATGTAGGAGACTTCTCACCCCACCCCTAGGACCAAGCTAATATAGGAAGGGATTATACCTCCAAGGTATTGGGGAAAATGTACATTTGTTCTTGCTATATCTGGGAAGTAAATATCCCCCTGTCAAAATGTGCCTTCATGTATAACCTATATCTAATTGCTTGCCATCTTGGGGAGAGGGGAGGAAAGGGAAGGAGAGATAAAAATTTGGAACTCAAAATCTTATAAAAATGAACGTTGAAAACTATCTTTACATGTAATTGGAAAAAATAAAATATTATTTACAAAAAAATAGGTGCCTTGTTAGGTAATTAAATGGAACTAAGATGCTTGTCACTGGCCCCATGAAATGAGGTGGGGGTGGGGAGAGGATACTGCTGATGGGGGTTTGAGCCAATGGCAGAGAAAAGAGATACCTCTCCTACCCTTTTACCTGAGAATCCTAAGTGGGGGGAGGGGCAGATGAGAATCTTAAGGGGAGAGTGAGGCCATACTATAAACATTACACTGAAAATATTTGGATCGAATGCCACAGAGATGTGGCAGCCAAAGTTGATAGCCTTTTAGAGTACAAGTTCACTTGAAATATTATGAAGACATTAAAAAACTATGAACAGCATGTTTATGAAACAACAGTTGCATAAAACTGAAATTCAATGGAAGGGGAAAATGAACCTGAAGAAATCTTAGCAGTGGTTCAACTAAGCCAAATCATCAGAAGACCTTTTATAATTGAAAGTGGAAAGAGGGAGGGAGGGAGGGAGGGAGGGAGAGAGAGAGAGAGAGAGAGAGAGAGAGAGAGAGAGAGAGAGAGAGAGAGAGTGTATAACAGATCTGCCAGCATTTTTGCAGTTATTAAATCTCATTACGAGGACAGTGGAAACAGCACATGTATTAAGACATCATAATCTACCAAGTAACATGCCTACTTTCTCATTATTATTTGTTGATTTTAAAAAAACGTTTTAAGACAAAAACACAACTTTGTTTTTTGTTAAATACTGCCTTAAGCAATTCTTCAACAAGGTGAAACCCATGAAAATGTTAAGAGCATTAAAGATTCCTTGGCAGATGCAACCTTTGAGATAACTGTCCAATGATCCTCTGATTATCAATGTGTGGGGTAACAAAGACCCTTACCCAAACTAAACTCAAAGGCTTCTCAAGGTAGAAAGTAGAAAGGAGTTTATTACAATTCTCATGAGAAAAGGACGACTCACACTGAGAGCATTCAATACATTCTCAGCGTTAGAGCGTGCCAGACACAGATAATGATGGGGTGTTCGGGTGCCTATGTGTTGTAACATCCAGTTGTAACTTCAATTTGTAAAATCATGCTTGTGTTCAGGTACCTACGTTTGTAATAAAAGCTGTAAAATCACACTTCCCCCAGCCTCAAAGCATTAACTCTGCCTCTTTCCTAGGCCAGCACTCTGCCTAGCTACAATTCGTGAACTGCTTTATCCCTGCTTGGTTACAGTAACAAGCTATACCTATGAATCCTTCACTCAACCATCTATAAACAATCCCTTTAGCTTAGAGAAATGTATATCTTCCTTGTTCTAGTGGCCAGCTGCACCTATTGTTGTGCAGAGAATAAGAGCGAACCAAGACCTGGTTTCAAGATAAAATTTAGGTTGTGGATTTATTGATCAAGCACACAACTACCAGAGTGGTTTCATTCAGATTGGCAGTAATCCAGTGGGGTACAGACTTGATTATATAGGCTAAAACCACAAAAACCATAATCAGGGAGGGTAGCTAGCTGAAGCTGTGACGTACAGAAGCAAAGAACAGCCATTGGTTAGATCCATAGCTCAGAGCTAATTTGGGAATATGGCACAAGGGTACAAGGGTACAACCTTCCTGTGACATGGGGGTCCCTTCTAGAACAGGGTGGAGGGCACAGGGTAGAGATCCATAGTCAGTGCTTTCCAGAGCAGGGTGGAGGGTCATGGGGTAAAGGGGACTGGAATTCCCCAGAACAGGCTAGGGTCATGTTCTGGGTAAAGAGGGTGGGGGGCCCTTCTTGGTCAGTGGGAGGACAGGGTGGTCCTTAGATAAGATCCTTGCACCATAATGAACCTTATACACTATAATGATTCAAGGGGAATGTATAAAATGCTGATTAGGGAAGGAGGGGTCAGGGAACTTAGCCTTGAGCAATATGCCCAGACATGCCTTAAGCAGTTTTTAAGCTATGACAAAATGTAGAATAGAAATATAAAAGGGGCTTGATGGTGGACCACAAATCAGGTGGTGTGTGATGGTCTGGGATTTGATTTTGGGTACAACACTATGAATCCTTCAATGTACTATCAGTAAGCTAACTCCTCTCCAATTAGTCACATCCTGGATCCACAATTAGCCTAGCTTCCCAACATTCATTTTGTCAAACAGGACACTGATGGGTAACAGATTGGACACTCTTCAGTCAGTTCTGATCATTAAGTGACCCAGTGACATTTCAAGCCTAAAAATATACCTCCAGGCAGCACCCCATGGGTCATTTCCCAGTGAATTATGGGCAATACACCTGTGCAGTACATATGAAAAGTGCATATCTTTTTAAGCACTGACCACTCCTTATCTCCTGCCTAATCCCACCCTCACTCACCTAGTTAGCATAATTGATACCTGATTTATGATTTTATGGCTTTATAATCTATACCCCTGACTCCTCTAAGTTTGCAGGTTCCCTAAGACCTCCTGCCCACTGTAAAGAGTAACAATAAACTTTTACAATCCTGACTCACAAGATTGTTTGAGTCCTAAGAATTCTTTCCAGACTAACCCTCCAGGGATTCTTTGGGGTCCCTCAAACACCTATTTTTCTCACCTTCTTCATTTTGGCAACCATGAGATAAGTCTAGTTTTTCTCACCCTCTTCAATAAGATAGATAATTTTATAGCCCCAGCCCTATTACCTAATTGCAATTCCCCTCCCAATTACCCTTCTTCTCGGCTCATTCTCACAAGCTTTGAGGGTACAATCTAAATTCGATAAACCTACCCCAATAACAGTGGCTAAGTACAAAACAAGCAGCCTGTGTCCTTGTTCTTTTTTTTTTTTCCACATTTGTAGGTTTTATTCCAAGGGCCCAGACGGGAGGGTGGCTGCTGCCCTTGGCCCAGACTGGGTGAGAAGGGAGTGGCTGGGAGCTCCAGCATCACTGGTACAGGAAGTTGGCCTGGATATTGTTGGTGATCTCAGCCTCCCACTTGTATCTGTTATTAAGAAGCTTCTCCTGGGGCAGAGTCAAGATGGCAGCCTAGAAGCAGGAGAACTCCATAGCTCCCACCTTAAAATACCTATAAAATATGACTCTAAACAAATTTTAGAGCTCCAGAGCTCATAACATGACAGAGAAACAAGGCTCCCACTGAAAGCAGCCTGGCAGGCCAGATGGGAAGGGTTCATTTGCAGATTGCTGGAAGCCAAGCCCAGCCTGGCCTGAAACCTTGGCTTAGCCCCAGGGCGGTCAAGACAAGCCCTAGCTGGAGCACTCCAGAGAGTGGATCACTGGCAGCTGTGGCAGTTTCCAGAATTATCAAACCATAAGAAATAAGGACTAAGTGAAAGGTCAGTAGGACTCAGTTAAATCTGGGGGAGAAAAGCAGGTTTGGCCAACCACCCCCAGGGCAAGAAAGCAGAGGAAGTGGCCCCTGCAGCTTCCTCCACGTGGCTGCTTCAGAGCTCATGGCCTGCAGATTGCAGGGGGGCCAAGTGATCATTCAGAGGCTAAGTGCCTTTGCCTTAACCAGCCTGGATCAGGATCATGGTCTTGGGTGGTGGTCCTGAGGTATGTTTTCAGTGAGCCAAAGCTGGTAGAGGCTGCAGAAATGGCAGGTTCCTTATAGCTCTGGCAGCTGTGAAAACCCCAAGGATTTGGGACGAAGCTCTCCCCTTTGAAAGCAGAGTTCTACTATGGCTCAAAAATCAAATTAATTGACTGGCAACATGAGCAGGCAAAGGAAGCAAACCAAGCTCAGCAATCCAACTTTAGATTCCTTTTTTAGGGACAAAAAGGATCAAAGCATGGAACAGGAGGAAGACAACACAGTCAGAACTCCTGCACCAAAAGCTTCCAAGAAAAATGTAAGCTGGTTACAGGCCACAGAGGAGCTTAAGAAGGATTTTGAAAACCAAATAAGAGAAGTGGAGGAAAAATTGGGAAGAGAAATGAGAATGATGCAAGAAAATCATGAAAAGAGAGTCAACAACCTGACTAAAGAAAATAACAGCTTAAAAAAATAGATTAACTCAAATGGCAAAAAAAGGCCCAAAAAGCCAATGAGGAGAAGAATGCCTTAAAAAATAGAATTTCCCAGATAGAAAAATAATCTCAAAAGCTCACTGGAGAGAATAATTCCTTCAGAGTTAGAGTGGAGCAAATGGAAGGAAACGACTTTGTGAGAAATGAAGATGCTATTAAACAGATCCAAACAAATGAAAACATAGAAGGCAATGTGAAATATCTCATTGAAAAAAACCACTGACCTGGAAAATAGATCCAGGAGAGATAATTTAAAAATTATTGGACTACCTAAAAGCCATGATCAAAAAAAGAACCTAGAAATCATCCTTCAAGAAATTCTCAAGGAAAATTGCCCTGATATTTTAGAACCAGAGGGCAAAATAGAACTTGAAAGAATTCACTGATCTCCCCTTGAAAAAGATCCCAAAAAGAAAACTCCTAGGAATGTTATAGCTAGGTTCCAGAGTTCCCAGATCAGGGAGAAAATATTACAAGCTGCCAAGAAGAAACAATTTGGATATTGTGGAAACACAATCAGGATAACCCAGGATCTAGCAGCTTCTACATTAAGGGAATGAAGGGC
>JAQQSU010003022.1:0-14495 GCA_028627135.1 Pseudochirops cupreus
TTTTGGGGTGGCTATGTGAGAACTGCGATATGTTGCCGCTGCTATGCCGCCATCTTGGCTCCGCCCCGTAATTTACTTTTTTATACCAATTTGATCAAAACATAGGCCATACTCCTGAAATATCTCACTGAAAATTATATGTATGTATAGGAACTAAAAAATAACACTGATTTAAAGAAGTTGTGGTATATGAATGTAATGGAACTATTGTGCTACAAGAAATGAGGTGCTGATGAACTTCATAATAAGCTGGAGAGACTTATATAAACCGATACTGAATGAAGGGAGCAGAACTAGGAGAACATTGTTCACAATTACAGACACATCGTGTCTGTGATGACTGACTTTGATAGACTGGGCTCCTCTCAGCAATGCAAGGTTATAAAGACAGCTTCAAAAGACTCATGATGGAAAGGGCTATCCACGTCCAGAGAAAGAATGATGGAGTCTGAATGCAGATGGAAGCAAACTACTTGCTCTCTCTCTTTTTTGTTTTGTGTTGTTTCTTCTTTCTCATTGTTCATTCCATTGGTTATAATTCTTCTTTACAACTTGACTAATGGGTAATGTGAAGGTATTTGTAGAATCTATATTGGATTGCATGCTGCCATAGGGGGGAGGGGAGAGGAGAAGGAGGGGGAGAAAATTTGGAACTCAAAAGCTTGTGGAACTGAATATTGTAAACTAAAAGTAAATAAATTTAAAAAATAACACTGATTTTTTGACCACACTCGAATTTTATATGAACTTGATTTCAAGGGAAAATAGACTGTATTTGGACCAATATGGGATGCTTTTAACCATACCAATCTCGGTATGGATCTGTGCTCTATGAGGAAGGGTTTGGATAGAGTTAACAGAGAGCCATATTACACTTAACATTGAATTTTTACACTCTTGAAAATTTTGAGAAGAAAGTTTTTGAGAGAATTATAGAAAGTCATTTCACAAAAATTTCCTTGTTAGAGACATAAAGCCCTTTGATTGGCACAATGGCATAAGTGTTGGATTTGGAATTAGAGGGTGGTGCTTCAAGTCCCTGCTCTGACACTTTCTACCCGTATGCTTCAAGTCATTGAACTTCTCTGGGCCTCAGTTTATTCACTCGTAAAATGAGAAGTTGGGATTAGATGATCTCTTAATCCCTTGCAGATTTGTCTGTGACATTCTGAAAGGATTGCCCTTGTGCTGGGATGGAGGTGGCCTCTGGGCTTGGCTTTACTCAGAATAATCGACAGACTAAGTGGTAATTAAGAATACGTGGAAATTAATGCTTCTAAGAGTCACAAAAATTTTCTTCAATGCCAGCTATCTTAGACTGAGATCATCTATCTACAGCTCATTTCCTAGAATCTTGCCTCCAATAACTGTTTCATAAATATTTGTTGAATAAATGAGAAGAAATGGAATGCATATTTTTAGAAAACTTTAAAATAATACTAAGGATATCACTAGAATATAAACTAGTAGTAAAGAAACTTGAATGACTCTCCAGGTAAAACCTTTAAGAAGTTTTTTTTCCCCTTCCATATATAGTGTATGCTGTTAACCTACTACCTAATGTATCTGAAATGTATTTCTGTGTGTCCACAGCACCCTGCATCAGGCAGGTGCTTAATAAATGCTTATTTAACTAAATCAAGTTTGATCTAAGATAGTCAAGTAGAAGAAATGGCTGACAGCTTATAAAACATTATTATTTTACTCACACCAAAAGAGCTTTTTGTAGAGTTTATTAATAGCTCTGTTTTGTCCAAACATAGACCAAATTCCCATAGAACCCATCTGCCCATCCTACAACATTATGGTCTGTCCCAGTGATTTATGTAGGTAATGCTGATGGTACAATCAGCACCATTCTGCTACCACCTCACTCTTATAAACATCTTTGTTGTCTCTAGATATCCTGGTACTAAACATTCCTAGCTAATGAGACTTGCCTAATTCTGATTCCTAAATATGGTTTCAAAAAATTACTATTCAGTCAGATTTTAGAAGTCATGGGACTCTAACTGCAGTAACAGGGTCCCTTGTGAATTTTATTCAGTATGCCCTTTCTCCTGAGGACCAGGTTGGGATAGAGCAGTGGTTCTCAACCTTCCTAATGCCATGACCCTTTAATATAGTTCCTCATGTTGTGGTGACCCCCAACCATAAAATTTTTTTCATTGCTACTTCATAACTGTAATTTTGCTACTGTTATGAATTATAATATAAATATCTGATATGCAGGATGTATTTTCATTGTTACAAATTGAACATAACCCACAGGTTGAGAACTGCTAGGGGAGAGAATACGTAATGGTAGACACCTCTTCTTAGCATATCCCCAAATAAAGGGTTTTAGGCTTTTTCTAATCTTCAATATGTCATTAGTATCATAGAACCTTAGAACTAGAAAAAACTTTAAAATAATCTAAGCCAACCCCTTCATTTTACAAATGAGGAAAGTGAAGTAACTAGAGAAGTGGAGGCACTTGCCCAAGATCACATGTAACTCAAATATAGAAAGGACCATTGAGGACTTCTCGTCCACCTTCTTGTTTACACATAATGAAACTGAAGCATAAAGAAGTTACGTTATTTGTCCAAAGTAACACAAGGAGTTGTCCAGACTTTGTTCCCACTATGACCCTGGTCGTCACCAGGTCTGCTTTCCCAACTTGACATAGTCGTAGCTAAAGACCAGGGCTCCCAGGTCAGGTTTTAGGGCAGATTCTTTCAGTAAATGTCTATTTCAAACCCATGTGACTTTTGATGTTTGGTTTTAAATTTCTGCTTCTCTACTAGTTTCACAAATCTGTTAAAGAGACAAGATATGTATTTTTTTTTCTTTAAAAGGTTTGTAGCCCAGAAGATTTTGAGGACCCTTTCCGAGAAGGGGAAAGCAAGACCCCCATCAAGAGTACTGTGTTGTGTTCTTTTTTTTCTTTATCTGTGTGGTAGTGGGCCGTGCAGAATTCATGAGTAATTCCATGCTTCCTTAGCACTTGGAGTTGTGGCGGTCCTTCTCAAAACTTGAGATTCTTTCAAGGTCTGTTTTCTCTGATTTTCCGCATTATCTCTATTTAAATAACCCATGTCACTATTGATGATAGAATGTTTTTGTAGCTGGATCTTACTCAAATTGTAGATGGGTCACTTGGTCCTGTCTGTTCATCAGGTGAAAAGAGTATAACTTACATTTCTATAGCATTTGCAGGTGTACAAAGAGCTTTCTTCATGATGGTCCTGTGAAGGGAGGTAATTTTACAAATAAAGGATGCTGAGGCTTAGAAAAGCTGAGTGACTTGTCTTTTTACACAGGTAGTAAATGTCAAAGCAGGAATGTGAAACTACTTCTCCTGCCTCTGTCCAGAAACCTATCTTCCATGTGTTTATGTAAATCAAATGTAGTTCTCCTGTTTAGGTCCAAAGCCGTTTCTGCCATACTAATAGTTTCTAAATTATATCCACAAGATTTCATTTGACTCTTTCAGAGACAGTGGTGATTCCCAGTGTTTTTGGAATTATAATATTCTGTCATTATTAGTTTGATCAGTCTCACTCCCTCCTCATAAAAGTACTATGTAGGAGGTATTAATTTTTCCAGTTGAAGCAAATTAAAATGAATGTTGATTTGAGATTTTGGGGGGGGAATTTTCAAGATGGTATCAGATAATTGGATACCCAGTCGCTGAAGGGAACTATTTGGTTGGAATAGGTGGGTGGGAATAACTTGTACAGTGAAAGGTGGGAAATATTTACCTCATGGAAGGGGGAGAGTGTGAATTCTTTAAATGACACAATGTGATTCAAATATTCTCTACAGCTTAGAGTGGGAAGTATGTATAATCCAGTTCCATATATTCCGGAGTAAAAAATACTCATGTGAGTAGACTGGTGAGGGTAGTTGAACAAATAATAGGGCAAAAAGATCAACTTGATAATAAATGTGTAGGATTTAAATCAAGCAGTGGTGGGTCTTAAAGGTCATCTATTCCAACCTCCTCATTCTGTAGATAACAAAACTAAGACCCAGAGAGGTGAGGTGATTTGACTGAGGTCACATGGAGCTGGCATTCAACATGTGTCATCCAGCTCTCCACCACTCGAGGAGTCACGTCTCTTCTCGCTTGTTCAAGTATTCTGCCCTCCTCTGCTTGCACTGATGCAGATGGTGGTTTCCAGGAGAGAGTTTTCATCGTACTTCTTTGAAACAGACATTAACCACATAGTTACTGTTATAATGAGTTTTAATCAACTTCCATATAAAGTACTTTGAGATCTTCAGAATAAAGGGAGAGGAAGACAGAATTTAAAATAGTGTTTTATTGACTAAATTCTATTATTCCTTTTATTCTCAAGATGCTAGTGTATGCTTTAATGGCTCTGTCCTTGTCTTTATGTAAGGCCAGATGTTTGAATTATTTGTCTTTCAAGTTTTAGCAAATCATCTCTATTCATATACTTGCACATGATTCCTGTTTAATAGAGATCTATTAATAGGCCTTTTGTTTTATTTTTCTTATGTCCTCAATTTTATAGTTTTCTAAAGAAGGTTTAAACATGTGGGCCTTTTAAGGGAAGAAGACAAAATGCTTCTGATTTTTTTTTTGTATTTTTATACCTAGAGTCTTAGTACAATGAGTTGAATTTGCTTTTCCATTCTTATTCTTTTTCAAATATTGTCCAAATGCCAAGCTGTCCAGTTCTACAGCATTAGAAGGGAAAGGTCAATTGAAGTTTACCACTGGTAGATGGAGCCCACATCACAACTGCACCCAAGTTGCAACAGCCAATGACACTACCATTCGGGGCTGGGATACTCGAAATATGAGGTAAGTGAAGCAGTGGTGCTTTCTTTAACATGGAGCTTGGACTGACAGAAATTGAAGGCCTTTCCTCCCCCCTTCCCCCATTAAACAATTCCGAAAACATTCATTAAGCACCACTACATGGCCTCAAGGAACTTAAATTCTGCCTGTAATTCTTATAATACTTACACAAATAAGCCTGATGGGATGTTGAGTGTGATAAGGTCTAGGTCAGCAGTTCTCAACCTGTGGGTTATAGTCAATTTGTAACAATGAAAATATATCCTGCATATCAGATATTTACATTATGATTCATAACAGTAGCAAAATTACAGTGATGAAGTAGCAATGAAAATAATTTTATGGTTGGGGGTCACCACAACATGAGGAACAGTATTAAAGGGTCGCAGCATTAGGAAGGTTGAGAACCACTCGTCTAGGTAGAAGTCTGAACCCAACCCTCTGAGAAAGTTGAGTAAAGATTGATTTCAGCTGGATCGATCAGGAAAGACTTTATGGAGGAAGTGACACCCGAGCTAAGCCTTGAAAAGGATTTCTACATGTGACTGTGAGGAAGGGGAACATTTCAGGCACTGGGAACAACTCACACAGATGCAGGGAGGCAGGAAACAGCAGGAGAAGATAAGGGAATAATAGCTAACTATTAATCAACCCAGTTAGGCTGAAACATATAATGAGTGAAGGGAAGTAATATGAAATAAGGCTGGAAAGGTAAATTGGAGGCAGATCCTGAAGGGCCTTAAGTGTCAACCTAAGGAGTTCATATTTTATCCCATAGGCATCAGAGGAGGAAAATGATTAAGAGCCAAATGGATTTGGGGGTTTGAAGGGTGGCTAACATGTTTTTATGTCGTATTTGTAGTATAAATTTATTTTTTCATTTTGAGTGCAGCTGAATTCTTTTACCTAAACTAGTTGTTTAATGCCACATATTGATATCCCTTTAGTAGTAGTGATTTATAATAAAAATCAGTGCTCATATAATGATTTAAAATTTATGCGGAAGCAGTGACTGTAGATTGATCAATATATGATAAACTACTACAACTTAATATAATTACAATTCCTCAGGAAATGTTTAATTGCTGTATTTTTAAAAATATATAATCACTGTACCTTTAAGATACACACCTCCTGGTTAATCAAGTTTTGTCATTTAGGTAATTGTACCCAACAACCAACAGTTCCACTGGAACAAATAAGAGGCATTTTTTCTGCTCTGGTTGTGATTTTGATAAGCAAAGGAGTGATGTTGTGCATATCTGTTGTCATGGCAACAGAAGTCTGTGCAAGCTTTTTTAAGATACAGTTTATCCCCTCAGCACACCGTAATTTATCACTAAACCAAGAAGACGGATGTCTTGTAATAACTTTTGTTGCCTTTAAGGGGGGGACAACTTTAAATTTAGTTCTATGGCTCCCTCTGCAAGCTCAGGGTATAGCAATCAATCGCTGTTTTCTAAGAATGTGCATATCTATAAAAGGGGCTTATTTAGTTCCATAAACAGAAGCTGAAAGCTGTAGAGTTCAAAGATGATAAATACACTGATTGAAAACCATTCCTCAGTGTTCTCTTTCTGTCCTTTTTATTCCATTGTTCAATGAAAGGATATCCCGCATTTTAGTATCTAAAGACTAGGAGCCCTTAAAATAACATTTAAAAAAACAAAATATATGAATGAATCTTTGAATTCTAGAAGCCTAAATATTTAATCCATTTTTCATTATGTTGTTTCTTTGTTGAATTATCAGTGGGAAGAGAGCAGAAGATGAGAGTAGCAGTTATTTCTAATTGGACATCACTTACCTTTTTTTTGCAGAGGAAAAGTCATAGATTTACTAATCAGAAAACTTTCCTCATTTTTCTGGCACTTTATTTACATTTTTTATTCAAAGAACTGCTTTGTGCCTAGCACAGTGTTGACATGTAGTAGACTAGTTAATATTTAACTAGTTGATTCAAATGGCAGGAAACAATGTTGAAAACATTTGCCTAATCTGTATTTTGTCAGTATTTAATTCTATATGTTGATCTATTGAAAGGTTTTCAGGTTTAAGATGTCCTATTTTGTGAAAGAATTTAGAAAACTGGAAGGAGTCCAGGTGGAGAACAATGAAACTGATTTAAGGCCAGAAAGACAACCTAGGAGAGAAGCTTGAAAGGGGTTGAGTTTATCTACCTTGGAGAATAGAGGACTAGAAGGTGACTTAATAATGGTCTTCAAATATGTGAAAGATAATTACAAGGAGCGAAGTTGCCCAGCTGTTCACCATGTCTACTGATGCCATAACAAGAAGAAATTAAACTGCAGAAGAAAGCTTTAAGTTAACACCCAAGGATAAAAATATGATATATATAAGATAATGTTGTGAATAGCAAGACATCCAGAAGCAAGGATTTCAGTTTATTGGATAGTGGGTCAAAGAAGAAGCAAATGAGAGACACCCCATTCTCTTTCCTAGGTCCCTCCCACCTCACTAGATTACCCCAAACTGAATTCATTTCCCTCTGCGGTCAATTATTAGAATTAGGAGAAATCAGTTCACAGGATGGATATTTTTGATTACCTATGATAAAATATAGAGAAAAGAGGAATGGATAAAAATAGGAACAGAGAAAAGGAAGAAACCTCATGTAACAAACCCTTTCTTTTCCTTTACTACTATCACCACTTGTCCTGTTTTTCTCTCTTTTCCTACCCACTTTCCTGACCCCAGCCTTCTTTTCCCTCTTCTTGTGGGCATCTTCCTAAAAAATTCTTATCCAGCAGCCCCACCTTGCTCTTCCACATCATCACCAATCTTTTTTTCAGTCAGACCCTTTAGGCACTCAGTTTGTTGTCATAGAAAAAGTTTGAAATCAGTGCAAACTCTAAAGGCAATCCTGAAGGTCGTTAATACACTGCTCATTCTTATTTACACTTAGATGAAGGTTTTTGCCAGGTTCAAGTTGCATCTACTGTTTTATTTGGTGTTGTGTGCAACAAACTTCTTAAAGGGAAAAAACAGGTTTTGAAGCTGAGAAATCCACTTAAGTCCCTTGTGATACCAACTGGGATTTCCCCAAACTTATCCCTAACATCCCAGCAGCAGAACCACCAGAACTCTTAGTGCTCAGGGAGTAAACAAATTACTGGGAAACCAGTTTAGTTTCTAAAGAGTACAACTATTTTTCCTAATCAATTTATTTTTATATGCTGTTATTTTTATTGTTTCCAGCCAGATTTATTGCATAGAGAATGCCCATGGACAGCTGGTACGGGACCTTGACTTTAATCCCAATAAACAATACTACCTGGCTAGTTGTGGAGATGACTGCAAGGTGAAGTTCTGGGACACTAGAAATGTTGGCGAACCTGTGAAGACACTCGATGAGCATTCCCATTGGTAATACGAGCTTTTTATATGCTGATTGATATAGGGGCATATAGGGCATATATTACTTATTTTGATAATTACTTTGCTATATAAAAAGTTAAAAAAAATTTTGTGGGCTGATGTGGATCATTCAGTTTTTTTCCTTCTTTTATATGGAAACATTAATTTTAAATTTGAATTTTCTTTTAACAATTTATAAGTTAACAGTGGGGAAAAGAAATTCCAGTTTTTTGGTAATTTTTAGTGTGTTCTTTTTATAAATCGCTAAAGAAAATATGTGTGTAATTCAAGAAGATTTGTACAGATATATTTGTCCTGTTTGAGGAAATAGAGGGGCTCATTGCTGTTGGTGACGGTAGCAATGATGATAATAGAAGTAACTTGTAATGCATAGTACTTACAATGGCGGCATTACATGTGCTGCTTCATTTGACCCTCGCAGCGGCTCTGGACGGGTAGATCTTGGTATTTGCTTTTTTATAGCTGAAAACAAAGGAGGCCCAGAAGGTAGCGTAACTCCTCAAGGTCACATAGCAAGAAAGCTGTGGAGCTAAGTTTCAAACCCAGGTTTAATGATTCCACTTTCCTACATTTCTTTGCTTTTTCATTATTCCTGGGTTACACTTTGACATTGACCTAATAGACAGGAACTCAGCAAACCACCTGGGTCTTTTAGGAAGGTAGAAAGAATGCTGGGTTTTGGAACTACAGACCTGAGTTCAGATCTTATTTGACTCTTATTTTACTCCCTGTGTGCCTATGGACAAGTCATTTTAAGTCTCTGGCTTTCGGCTGAATAAATGCTGACTGACTCAGTTTCCCCATTTGTAAGATGAAGAGGTTTTTAATAGATGAACTCTTAGATCCCTTCCTGCACTAAATCAGTGATCTTATTTAATCATACTGATGGTAACAGCAACTATAGACTTAAAGTTATACTCCTAGACTTTGTGCATTAACAGTACATAAGATTTGAGCATTAAAGTAAACTTTTATTCTCTTTTTGTTGTAGAATCCATTTTAACTGTTTACTGTGGGATTGTCATGAGATTTTGTTTAATTCTAATCCACATATTGTTTTTAAGGAAACTTTTTGTATTTAGAGTTTTAGAACGCTTGTCTTACATTGAACAATAAAACAGTCTTCTCCTTCTGCCTCCCCTCCCCGGGTATTTCATTATTTAATCTTCTTCCTTGTATCTTTTTGTTCAGATTTAAGATAATGCTTAAAGGGGAAAAAGCCTCCAAAGGTAGCTTCAACCCAAACAACTTGGAGTTGGACCATAATCTGCCAAGAACTTTTGGGGAATGCTTTCCATTCTTTTGACTCTCAGACAAGATCCTCAGAATCAAACAGTATGCCTTTTTAGTAATTTGTATTAAATAGCCAACCTCCTCCTATGTAATTTCTGTCACCTTCCTCAGGGTGTGGAATGTGCGCTACAACCACTCTCATGACCAGCTGATCCTGACGGGAAGCAGTGACAGCAGAGTCATTCTTTCAAACATGGTGTCGATTTCCTCAGAGCCCTTTGGTCATTTGGTAGATGACGATGATCTTAGTGACCAGGAAGAACACCATCAGGAAGAGAAGTAAGGATGGCTTTTCCTTTAATTATTTTGTTTAGGAGAAAAATGACTTTTTCAAACATTGTGTCATTCTTTTTATTCTCATGAATGATCTGCTGTTGTAGGTGGGTTTTTTTTTTTATAAAACTTTCAGTTATATACAGTAGTTATCTTTGAAACCTCCCTTCTTCACAAAAGTTTCCTTTCTAAAGTCAGTTGGAACAGTGGTCTGATTTCAGATTCCCTAGTCTGGGAGTCACCAAGATTGTCAAAGACGTCCCCTTTTTGTTGCTTCCAGTCCTTATGATTGTTCGCTCAGAAACAAATTTAAACTCCAACCAGAAAATAGTATATGATGATTTGAGGACTGTCACCACTTGGTCTTCTTATACACTGTGATTTATACTCATTCATTCAACAAGTTTTTGTTAAGTCAGTACTATGTGCTAGGTATTGTATTAAGTACTGAGAACTCAAGGAAAAAAAAAAACCAACAACCAAAAACAGCCCCTGCCCTCAAGGAACTTACATTCTAGTGTAAGAAAACATTATATACCCAGATAAGTAAATGCAAAGTAAGATTAAGCCTAGGGGAAGGACCCTAGCAACTGGGTTTGGGATTGGGGAAAGAGGTCAGAAAAAGCCCTTATGTTTAGGTGGCATGTGAGCCAAGGCTTGAATCAAACTAGGGATTGATTATAAGAAGTCGAAGTGTGGAGGATGTACATTACAGGCACAGAGAATGATCTGTGAAAAGTTATGGAGGCAGGTAATGAAATGTCTATTAAGGGAAACAATATATAGGATAGTTTGGCTACAACACAGAGTGTGTAAAAAAGAGTAATTGTTAAGCCTGGAAAGAAAAGTTGGAGAAAGATTGTGAAGGATTTTAAATTCCAAATGGAGGTGTTTATATTTTATCTTGGAGCAATGGCAAGCAGCTAGAGTGTCTTGGGCATGGAAAGGACATAGACTTATGCTTGAAGATCATCAATTTGGCAGCTGTGTGAAGGCTGAATATGAGGGAAGAGACTTGAGGCAGGAAGAACAGTTAGGAAGCTATTGAAGTAGTGGAAGTGAAAAGGGATGAAGGGCTGTGCTGCGCTGGTGCCCATGAGAGTGATGAGAAGGATGGATTCAAGAGATGTTAGGAAGCTTAAATTGATAAGACTTGACAACTGATTTGCAGTGAGGGCATAGGTAGAGTGAAAAGTTGAGGATGACTCTGAGATTGCAAACCTGGTGACTGGGAGGAAATAAGAAGATTAGAAGGTGGGCTATATTTGAAGGAAAAGATATTGCGTTTCTGTTTTGGACATGCTAAGTGTAACATGTCCCTGTGAGATAAGAGGTTGGAAATTTTACTAGATAATTGGCATTTAAGCCACACAGTGCATAGAGCATCAGGCCTGGAGTTAGGAAGACTTTGAGTTCAAATCCAGCCTCAGATGCCCTCCGTGACCCTGTGTAAGTCACTTAACCTCTGTTGTCTCAGCTTCCTCATCTATAAAATGTGGGTAATAATAGTACCTGTTGTGAGGCTCAAATAAGATAATAATTGTGAAACTCTCAGTGTGGTACTTGATACATAGTAAACGCTTATATAAATGTTAGCTATTGTTAGTATTATCTATTAATTGTTATAATAGTTCTAGAGTTCACTTCAGAGAATAGAGCTGGAGAAGTGTGTGTGTGTGTGTGTGTGTGTGTGTGTGTGTGTGTGTGTGTGTATCTCTGAGTCATCTGTATACAGATGATAACTGAATCAATGGGAATTGATGAGAGTAGAGAGAGTGAAGAGGGCCCAAGGCAGAGTCTTAGGGCCAACTGATGGTTAAGGGGTAAAATATAGATGATGATCTAACAAAGATGATGAAAAATCATCAACTAGAGAGAGAGGAGAACCAAGGGAGAATTGTCACCAAAATCCATGAAGGAGAGAGTATTCAGGAGGAAGGGATGATTAGTAATGTAAAAATCTTCAAAGAAGGGTAAGGACAGAGAATGGGCCAACTCATTTAGCAAATAAGAGAACAGTAATAAGCTTGGAGAGAGCATATATCAGTCAAAATTTGTCATGGATGATCTTGTACTTGCTATGCCAATTTCTGCCCCACTTAGTTTCAGCCTCCTGGTTGGCTATTTATGATAGTAAATATAGTAAATAATGTTGAATATTATAATGATACTTTTATACTTTTTCGAGTCTTTTCACATTCATCATAACATTGAATTCCTACAACATCCCCATTTTGAATAGATATTATTCCAAATTTATAGACAAAACAGGTTATAGTGAAATATGTTTTTAGGGACTTACTCAAGGTCACAATCTAATATTAACTAGTCTTCTGCCTTAAGTGCAGTCTAATTTTCCCTAACTAGCAGTTTTCTAACTGCTCCAACCAGGGCCATACAATACTAACAGTGGGGATCTCTTGCTCTTCTGCCCTGTGAATATATCTATGAAGCTTTCTTCCTGTTGTCACAAGACTAAATTTTAGAAGAAAACATCTCTTATATGTCTTTCAATAGATCTGATTTTTACTTGCAGCAAACACCTTCACACTTCTGAATGTTTTTAAATTATCTCGAAGAATTCAGATTCTTGTGATTTCGAAGATCCCTTACTGTTTGCTCAGTAGTAATTAGTGGAATAGAGCCTAACTCAGTTGAATAGTGTGGTCCCTAAAGTTTGAGATAGCTTTGTTATTTAGTTTTGAGATTATCATGTCACTCATGTATCTGTATCCTTCTAGTGCCTGTTTGTTTGTCTTTTAAAATTGCTTTGTGGAAAAATATGTATTTGGGGCTTTCTCTATAGCTATCATTTGCCAATTTGGATATTCCTAGACTGAGAAGATTACTCTATTTTCTTTCTAGTTTTTATGTTCAAATACTTAGAAACACAGGTCAAAGAATAATATCCAACCACAGTTAACCATGGTTACAGTCTAACAATATATCCTTATAAAATCTAGATTTTGTGTACTTTCTGGTCAACTGTACTTCATATGGTTAGGCAGTTTTGCAGTGACTCTGATGTAAAGTCTTTATTAGACAAGAAACCTGATCATTTCCTTAATTGGCACCTCCGTGAATAGTTGTTGTATTGGCCCATTTCCATGTAGGTTGTCTGCAGTGGAGCTATATTAGGGACAGATCAAGCATTTGTATCTGTCAAACATGCCCAAACACGGAGAAAGCAAAGTTTGTTTGTTCTGGTAATTACCCAGTTGTTTTCGGAATTATTTTTCATTTAATTTGTCTACATATTTTTTTTAATTCAGAAAATAACAAGCACTCAACCCATAAGCGTTTTCCAATTCATTTGGAATAGTAAACTTTCAATTGATGAGCCAAGCCCTCTAATTATAGAGTTTTGAAAAACATGAATTACAGACCCATTATGTGCCGACCCTGTGTGTTCAGTGCTGTAAAGCAACAAAAAGAAGGTTGGATCTGTAAGAAGTTCATTCACCTGTGAGCAGAATTAAGACCACTTACAGAACAATATATCTGCAAGTGAAAATTAAAATACAAACTGTATCAGTGCCTAAGGCTAATGAAGTGCTGTAGGTGCACATAGAGAGCTTCCTAGCCAGGATAAGTTTTGACCTACACTTCAAAGAAAGCAATGAAGGTAGACTAGAAGGGGCAGTCCAGTGATATTAGAAAGAGAATAGAGCTCTAGACTTGGAAACAAGTTATGTTTTCTTTTCATATGTAGGAAAAGGGCATCTCCTAGGTTTCATATTTCTATGAACCTTTCAAAAGTTGTTTGAAGGACTGCCAGAAGCAAAGAACATTTAGAAGAAGTATAAACTCAATTAATACAATATCACAATTGCCCTAACTTAAGTATTCATTTTGTTCTTGGGCTCTAGGAAACTAGAAATTCCGATTATTTTGCTCTGTTACACTATTTATGCTAAACAAAAGACCTAGGAGAACTCTCATGATGCTTAGATACATCTTTCAAAATATAGCTAATATAAATAAAGTAAATCAAAACTGTTGTTGCGTAGTCATTTCAGTTTCATCCTACTCTTTGTGACCTCATTTGGGGCTTTCTTGGCAAAGGTACTGGAGTGGTTTGATGTTTCTTTCTCTAGTTCATTTTATAGGTGAGGAACTGAGGAAAATAAAGTAAAGTGACTTGCCCAGGGTCACACAGCTAGTAAGTGTGAGGGCAGATTTGAACTCAGGAAAATGAATCTTCCTGACTTCAGGCCTGTACTTTATCTACTCTGCCACCTTGCTGCCCAAATAAAAGTATTTTTTCAAAACATCGTAATAACTAAATTAAATATTTGTCACTATCGTGTTAATACCTCCTTTGATTCTTTCTCATTTATAACTTATATATTTATTTTATTTATAATTTATATTTTATATATACATATATAAAATTCACTTAAATTGCTGTGTAGAAACTTATCTGTTTTTGCACTAATTGTTTTTTTAACTCAAATTTAAGAGCTTGCATTTATCCTTAGCATATTTCATTTCATCAGACTGGACCCTGGTTCCACTCTTTAGAGATCTTTTTATATCCTAAGACAATCACTCAATATATCAGCTGTCTAAGTTTCCTACCATGGACAAATTTGATAAGTTTGCCATCTATGTCTCCATCCATGTCTTTCTTAAATTAATTAATTTTTTTCTTGTTTACATCATTCATTTCCAAGAGATTTTGAGTTACAAATTTTCTCCCCATCTTTCCCC
>JAQQSU010003023.1:0-14495 GCA_028627135.1 Pseudochirops cupreus
TAAGGATTTTATGATTGACTAAATGAATGTACTTTGTTTAAAACTATTTGACCACTTTGGTGAAAACTATGTGGCCATTTTAGTGATAAGTTGTTGTGAATGCTTTATTTTGATTTTCTGTGATAAGTTGTAATATTCTTAATGCTGTACCTTCATTTTCTGTTAATGTTTTGCCCTGATTTGTTATGGAATGAATAGAGTGTTCACTATACTATGTAATCAGAACCTTGAAAGCTGTTCACAGTAGCATTCTTCTGGAAAGCTGCTCATGTGTGGCTTTACAGAAAGCTAAGGCATAGAGAGATTAAGTCATTTTCCCAGGGTCACATAGCTAGTAAATTTCTGAGGCAAGATTTGAATTCAGATCTTTCTGACCTCAAATCCAAATTCTCTATCCACTGAACCACATAGTAACTTAATGGCCAGATCTCATGGTGTTCTACTGCTCTGCTGAGATAATCTTAAATTATCTCATCTCAGAAAGTTTAAAAGAATGAAGCCTCCTAACAAGCATGATTCCTATGCCCTAGTATATTTCAAGTGGTATTGGTTTATAATGAGACAGAGGAAAGTCAATGACACCACACTGAGTGATCATAAAGGATAATATCTGGTATACACAATTGGATTTGTCAACTATAAATGAAAATGGCTTATTTACTGAAGACGTCTGCTAAGTTACAAGATTAAAATTTAAAAGTTCTCTGTTGGGGTGGAGGCAAGATGACTTGGTACAGGGAGGAACAAAGTTGGACTCCCCTACATTTCCCTTCTAAAAGACTTTAAAATAACCCCTCTGACAGAGGAAGCCAAAGGTTGTAACGAGACATTTTTCCACATTAAGACCACTTAAGAGAATAGCAGGAGAGGTCTGTGACTCTAGCAATAGCTCAGCAATAGCACCAGCTGTGGGTGGCAGAGGCTGCAACAGCAACAGTAACAGCAAAAGCAGCAGCTCCAGGAACTCTCTGTCCAGAGTTAGTTAAAGGGTCAAAGAGTTGGTCAGAAAGGGGACTCTTTGCTGGCACTAGATACAGCTGGTACTGATTAGCAACTTTATTGCTCATACACAGATCTGGGTCTCAGTTTCAGGGCAGAGAGGAGCACTAGCCCTTGTGGTCTCAGGAAAGCAGGGTCCTGGATCATAGGTCCAGAGCCAAGAAGAGCACTAGCACATGCAGATGCAGGAGAACAGGGGCCCTTAATGGATAAAAACCAGAGTCAAAACCCAGGAGAGCAGTCACAATACCTTTTCTTCGATTATACCAACTTGTAAGCACCAAAAATTTTAGACTCCAAGAACTACATCTGAAAACAGTAGCATGAAAAATGTTGAATCTTTTAGGACAGCACCTCCCCATGCCCATGTGAGCAGAACACAACTTTAATAAAAAGTTAAAAGTCAAAAATATACTGGAAAAATGAGTAAGCAACTACATAAAAAGCTACTGCAGTGGCAAAGAAGACCAAGACATAAAATTCGAAGACAATAACAAGAAAACAGGTCCAAGCGAAAACTCAAAGAAAAATGATAAATTGGCCATAGGTCCAAGAAGAATTACTGGTAGAGTTAAAGAAAGAGATAAGAATGGTAGGGGAAAGTTTGGAGGGGGGTAATGAAACTGGTATGAGTAAATTATGAAAAAACAATTAATAGCATGGTAAAAAAGGCACAAAAATAGTAAAGAAAAATACTGAAGAAAAAACACCTTTAAAACAAAATTGGCCAATGGGAAAAGAGGTACATAAGCTCACTGAAGAAAGTAATTTCTTAAAAATTAGACTTAGAATAGTGGAAACTAATGACTCCCTAAGACATCAAGAAACAATAAAAACAAAACCAAAAAAATGAGAAAAAAACAGAAGAAAATATGAAATGTATCATAGAAAAAACTGACTTCTAAAACAGACCAAGTAGAGTTAACTTAAGAATTATTGGGCTACCTAAAAGCCAAGACCAAAAAAGAGCCTAGACATCATATTTCAATAAAGTAAAAAGGAAAATTGCCCCAATATCTCATATCCTTAGGGTAAAATGGAAATGGGAATAGAACAATTACCTTCTGAAAAACATACTTATAAGAAATTTTCTTTCATAAAAGAGGTATAAAAGGTTTGGGTGTCATTTTTTTTTAAAATTCAGCTCTGTTTTTTTCATCTAGAGTGCTTCCAAAATATCATATATGTAGTCCTCTGCTCCTTTTACATGGAAGCTGCTAAATCTTGCATGACCTTGACCATGGATCCATGATATTTCAATTGTTTCTTTCTGGTTGCTTGCAATATTTTCTCCTTGGCCTGGGAGCTTTGGAATTAGACAATAAGTAAAATAAAAATTTTATAGCAATTTTCTTCAATTAAGACTTCATTTCTCAAATATATAGTGAACTGAGACAAAGTTATAAAAAAAAAAAAGCTCCATTCCACTATTGACAAATTGTCAAAAGACACAAACTGACAATTTTCAGAGGAACAAATCGAAGCTACCTATAGTTGTACCCCCCCCCCCAAAAAATGCTCTGTATCACTATTGATTGGAGAAACAAATAAACAGCTCTGAGGTCTCACCTTAAACATAACTGAAGTGAAAAATGCAGGAGGAGATGAGGGAAAATAGGTACACTAATAAACTGTTGGAATAGTGAATTGATTCAACCATTCTGCAGAACAATTTGGAACTATTCCCAAAGGGCTGTAAAACTGTCTGTATCCTTTGACCCAGTAATACCACTCCTATTTCAAAAAGATCAAAGAAAAAGGACCTAAATATATGAAAATATTTATAGCAACTCTTTGTGGTAGCAAAGATTTAGAAATATAGGAAATTCTCATCCAATGAGGAATGGCTGAACAAGTTATTCCACATGATTGTGATGATGAAGAGGGGGGGTGGCTTGAAAAAAAAAAGAACACATGGCAAGATCTATGAACTAATGCAAAGTGAAGTGAGAAGAACCAGGAAATTGTTGTTCACATTAACAGCAACTTTGTAATGATGATTAAGTGTGAAAGACATGACTACTCTGATTGAAACAACCATCCAAGGTCATTGCAAAGGACTCGTGGTGAAGCAAAGTACTGATCTGTCTCCCAAGAGAACCGATAAACTCTGAGTCCAACATAAACTATGATTTTTCTCACTATCTGTGTGTGTGTGTGTGTGTGTGTGTGTGTGTGTGTGTGTGTGTGTGTATGTGAAATAGCTGATATGGAAAATTATTTTTGCATGATTTCACATGTATAATTGATATATAGCTGTATCTTCTCAGTGAATGGGGAAGCCACAGGAGAGAGAGAGAGAGAATTTGGGACTAAACAGTTGAAAAGAATAGAATATTTAAAATGAGTAAATAACATAATTTTAAAAGCTCCCGGTGGGGGATATCCATACAATTGCAGTCAATAATATATTGACAAAGACTTGAACAAATGTATGAATCATGCAGATTTGTTTTTGGAGATGGAGGGTTTATTGTTGTCATTGTTTGTTTTTTTTTATGACAAAGGACCAGGTCATTGCCACCAAAAATAACAGAAGGGTTTTCCTTAAGAACCATGGATAAAATAATCAATGTAGATAATGCAGAGAAATAATGAAACTCTGCAGGAGGTCATTGAAGACTATGAAAAATTTAACACCCATCAAAAATATGAAGGCATATTCTGGTGACTAGAATCATGAGTAAGATGCCTTTCATGGACTTATCAATGCAAAAATCCCATACTACAAATGGTAACCTCAAAATATTCTGAAGAATTAAATAAAGAAACTGCACTAGAATGAAAACATTATTGCAAACTATACTAGTGCCCACAATTCACATAGATACAGTGTCAATCCACACAAAACTAAGAACAATGTTTTAGTAGATGTTAGTTCATGAAATACTCAATTTCCAAGTTACATGGGCTGAAGCTTTCAAAGTATAGAGCAGAGGTTCCCAAACTTATTTGGCCTATTACCACCTTAAAAAAACTACTCAGTTTCCTCCTGGAAATCTACTTTCCCTAACTTTTAAAGAGTTTTTTTTTTTAATTTACATCATTTAAGAAATGTTAATGGTGCATCTTAAATTTAATAATTTATTGTAGTTTATTTTTTTTCCTGCACTGAAATTTTGATGAAGCAATATTGTACCATGTAATCATATAGTATCATGTTGTAAAAAAGTCATTACATGCATATATTCCTGCTGATCCATTCTGGACTTCCCAGCAACGCACTACATGTGGGTTTGTCAACATTTGCTTGTTAAGACCTATTGTCAGACTTGACCCCTGATCAGTTATAGCCTTCATTTTGTGTGTTTATTTGGAAAATAATGTAATCACTATGACTTTAACTATTTTATAAATAGTTATGATGAAACATGTATGAACAGGTTTTCAAAAATTTCTTATTTTCTCTTCTTTCCTTATGTTTCCATTGCACCCTTATTTTTATTCAACACCTCCAGTTGCACGTGAGGTGGCTACCGCCCCCCTGGATCATTCCAGCCCCATTGTAGACATGATTAAGGGGATCAAAATCATGTTGGAATAAGACACATGATACATATTGTCTTGTCTTTTACTGAGGTTGTATTGAAGATGATTTCACTGAGACTGTAGCTGATGAGCTTGTATCTTAATACTTTTATGCTATTACAAAAAGCAGTTATTTTACCCACCTGTAAAACAGTCTATTGGAAAAGGAAATGACAAATCACTCCAGTGTCTTTGCTAAGACAACCCTAAACATTGTTACGAAAAGTTGGACATGACTAAAAGGTCTCAATAGTAATAACAACTGAAGAACCTGTAGACCAGTGGTTCTCAACCTGTGGGTCGCAACTCCTTTGGGGGTTGAACAACCCTTTCACAGGGGTCACAGGGGTTGCCTAAGACCATCAGAAAACACATATTTCCAATAGTCTTAGGAACTGAGACACCATTCCTCTATTTGTCTCCAGGTGGGTTCACCCACATGCATATACACCCACATATGAGTATTAAAGGGTCGTGGCATTAGGAAGGCTGAGAACCACTGCTATAGACAATTCAATATAAAAGAGTAATAGTAATATAGTAACATATCCCGGGATAAGTTGAACTCCAACAGAAAGATGAGAATAGTTCTTAATTATATCCACATTCATAAAGTGACTACAGAGATTATCTCATTTAATCCTCCTAACAACCCTAGGAAAGAGATGTTATTATTATCTCCCTTTTATGGATTAGGAAATCAAAGTTCAGAGAAGTTAAGTGGCATCTTCTGAGTGACACAAATGAAAAATGTGAGGAGAATTTGAACCCAAATATTCCTGACTCCTGTTCTAATACTCTTTCCACTTACCACATTGCCTGATGTTTGAAATCACCTACTGGAAACAATGTTACATTTATGAAGATAGAGACTAAGTTTTGATTGTTTAATAGTCACACATCTTCGTGATGCCTGAACTAGGATTAATTTTCCATCTCTGTTAAAATTTTTGTCTTTATGTCATTTGAATTTGCCTCATGTGGAAGTAACAAAAGATTCAGTCATCATTATTTTTAGAATTCTTTCTTCTTTCTCTTCCCCATTCAGCAACTTCCCAGATGTCACTTTTCAGAGTACAGTAGGAATCCCCAAAAGAACTTCCCCCCTGATATCAACAAGAAGCCCAAGGATTCAACCAGAGTCTAGTAAACCAAGAGCTAAGAAGCAATTTTTTTTCTACCATTCTTACTCCACCCACTCTTCAGATACCAAAGACTGTTCTAGGGTCTTTTAGGAATAGGTTTCCTACAGTCCTCAACCCCATACCCAATTCCATCAGGCTCTAGAAACTCCATCCTCTGATGCAAATTAGCTGTGTGACCCTGACCTCTTTCAGCCTCAGTTTGCTCCTTCTTAAAATGGGGGAAAAATAGTAATTATCTCAGAAGTTTATTGTGGGAATGAGATGACAGCTATGCAAAGTGTTTTACAAGCCTGGATGGACTATAGAAATGCTCATCTCTCCTTCACACTCCCCCAACTAAAAGCAATGATGACTTCTGGCATGACTATAAATCAGCGAGATTCTGTGTTTCAAGGAAGCACAGCTCAGGGTTGGATGGCTCAGCACTGGGGAGTTCATTTATGTCGACTCTACTTTCTGTACCCTAAGAATCAATTAAGCAAACTGACTATTCTGTGCTTGACTGTTAGGAGATACTTCCATGGCACAAGCAAGGTCCTTTATCCTTGCAAGTTAGAGGTCTAAAGCTATTTTCTGGTTTACTCTGTATGCATAGTGTTGTATTCATTGTATGAATGCCCCTTAACATAGCTGCCAATATTGCATAGTAGTCATCCTTAAATTTACTACAGATGCACCATAATGTTGCTTCCAATATCGAATAGCTTTTGTTATTTGTTTGTATGTTTCATTGATTTCCCCCTGTAAAGGTGAAAGCTACAGATGGTGGTTAACTCTCCCTAGGTTACTATTTAAAGTTGTATTTTTATCTCTTGCTTTCCTATCTGGTTTGAATACACATTGATTTTTAAGTGAATTCATCACAGCTTCTTGCAATTCCTCTAGTTTGCTGTACGTGGTGCTTAGTATAGCTTTATTGATTTTTCAACCAAACATTTTAACTTCACTATGTGAATATATTGAGCAGTAGGCATTGGAACATATGTTTCTATTATTTCCTTAACACTAACAGTAGGCTATGGAAAATAAGCACAAACATGAGTTTCTCCACTTGTAATTTATATGGTTCCTCAGATCCTCAGTGGCTAGAAGTAGAAACATACATATCAATGCCAAATCTCACATTAGGTTGGAGGATGAGAAACAGGGAAATGATTCCTGACATGGAGACATTAGGTTACAGAGTATTCTCTTCTCAAGGTAAGTTCTACCCCTAAGTCCACTCAAAGCTGGAGTTTCCATAACAACATATGAGTGAACTATACCTAAGGTTTTCAGCAGGGCACTTCTGGGAATTTCAGTGCCAAAATATTACACTAGAATGTTTCTGGCAGTATAGCAGGAAGCAGTTCCCATGTAGCTCCCAGGAGGAAACAGGATCAGACTTGAAGAGGTTGTTTTAAATATTCTTTTTTCTCTATCTCTACCTTCTGTTGCAGACATCATGTGACTATAAATACCATCCTCCTTCCAAGACTGGCCATATAGCATTCCCTAAAGTGTGGTGATTTTAATACTTCCTTTGCCTGCCAATTCATAGATTCTATGTTTTAAAGATCCTGTGAAATCTGGATCTTATATTCTGCACATATATCAGCCTTATGAATTTTGCAGATTACACAGTTGAAGCTTTCATTAGTTTTAAAAGCCAGCAATTCACTCAGCTCCCTACAGTGTTCAAAGGGAATTCAGTGTAGGCAAAATATCTGATGAGTGGGTTCATTTCTAAATAAGTCAGTTATTTTTAATACAGCAGACTATACTTGTGTTGGTGGCTGTCCATACACACATAACCTTCCTTAGAATATAAGAAATGGGGGTGTGTGCTCCAGACCTGGATTTTGGGGAGGCAAAGTGTACACATGTTAAAATCAGAGATGGCTTCATTTTTTTCTTTTTATCCCCGGTACCTAGCATTATGTGCTTTGGGTGGATGTGATTATCTAAACTTGTGATTTCATCAATGTAGGAAATTCCCAGTGCGGAAATCTCCTTTGCCAATAACTCAGCATCTGATCAACAAGCTAGACTTAGAGAGTTCGCAGAGGCAGCAAGAGCTTAAATTACTTGCTCAAAATCCTAAAGTAATGATGATGAGGATGATGAGGATGAGGATAAGGATGATGATACTACTATCTATCTTACTTTAAGGTATGCAAAACACTACCTATGTTATTTCACTTGATCTTCACAATAATCCTGTGAGGTAGGAGCTACTTTATTCCCATTTTATAGATGATGAAATTGAGGCTAAGAGAGGTTAAGTGATGGTCCCTGGGTCACACAATGAGTAAGTATTGTAGGAAAGACTGAAACTCAGATCTTCCTTACTCTAAGATTAGCACACTATCTATTCGTACCATGCTTTGTATCTCCAAGCCCTGAATCAATGCCAATAGAATGATTGAGACAATACTTCAAGCTAATATGTACAACCAGCTCATAGAATTCTCTTGTCTCATGAGAATAGGACAATTGTCCTCCTATCTCCCATCCCTTCCCATTTTCAGTGTGTGTGTGTGTGTGTGTGTGTGTGTGTGTGTGTGATTTTTTTCCTGCATTTTATTGCTTCCAGGATCATAAACTCCTTTGTCATTCCAAGCTCTTCATAACCTCACCTCTTACTACTTTTCCAGTCTTCTTACATCTTACCCCGACCCTATCCCATCCATGTACTCTGTGATTCAATTTCAATGGATTTTTGGCTGTTGCTCTCATATGACACTCCATTTCCCAAATCTGAGTATTTTCAATGGTTGTCCCTGAGGCCTGGAACTCCCTCTGTCCTCATCTCCATTTTCTGGCTTCCTAGATTTCCTCCAAGTTTCAACAAAATATCTACCTTTTGCAAAAATCCTTTCCTAGTCCTTCCTGTTTAATTTTAATGACTTTCCTCTGAGATCATTTCCAGTTTATCTTGTTGATTATTTGTACATTGTTTGTACCCATTATGTTGTGAGCTTCTTTATAACTGGAATTATTTTTTGTCTTTCTTTGTGTCCCCAGCAATTAGTATAGTGTTTGGCACAAGAGAGGTGCTTAATAAATGTTAGTTGACTAACTTTTCATGGTTGCCCTTGATTCAGTTCAACAAGTATTTAGTAGGCATTTATTGTTTACAGTATAGTTGTTAGAGATAAAAAAGACAAAAAAAGACTTGTCTCTGCTGTCAAGGAGCTTATATTCTGCAGATGTTCATTTTGACATAATTTTACAAGGAGAAAAATGTAGTGAGGGAGAGGAGGAAATGTGAGAGTATATGAGGATAGTGTGAATTAACTTGACTCTACGGGCACTAGAGATGGCCCTGAAATCAGCTGAGGAAACTGTTCTCATTTTTCAATTTCGTGCTATCAACACAGGATGAGATGATTTGACTGTTCCATAACTTTATTACTGTCATACATTGCCCAGTTTCTCTCCATAATTAAGACTTTACTTGCTAACATACTGCACAGCATAGGCTCACACCTGACATTTTTATGTACTGACTAGGGGGAAATGTGTTTGGCAAATACAAATTTGAGTTTTTCCCTCCTTCTTACTGTGATACTACTGAATTGTTAAGGTTTATAAGTGAAGAGAGGTTCGTACAATAGCCCTTAATTTGTAAATTATAGAAAAACAAAGCAAAACACCTAATTCTCAAGTTACTATATCAAGGAATTAGTGTTGGAAATCAACAACTAGTGTTCTCTATCTAGATAATAAAGGGGAAAAACGCATTTTTTTTTTCTGGAGTTGATTCTGTTTTCTAAAAGTACACATTTCTTTAAAAAGTTTTTTTCCCTGATTTTATTTTTATTTCTTGCAATCATATCTCTGAATCTCTAGGTTCTCCCTTCTGTAGTCTCAGTTCCCAGTTTTCACAGGGTCCAGTGCTTTTAGTCCATTCCCTTACTAGGGAGGAATAAGCTAAATCCTCCTGTCCTGGGATATCCATTTCTTCCTCTAAAGTCATTCTGATTCCAGAAAGAGATTTGATACTTTGTGATCCTGTTTATGAAGCCAAATATATCACCAAGGCAATATTCACAGCAACAACAGTGATTTTGAATATACCAGCATAGTTCTGAATCACAAATTATAAAAGACTCTCCATACAGAAGACAGAAGCAAAAAATTTATTTGGACACCAGAAAGCCAAATCCCAGTACCAGAAAACAAATTCACCATAACAACAAAGAAATCTATACACAATAACACCACAGAGAACAACACCATCCCAAAGCCTTCTCACAAACACTCACAAGCCTAGCAGTCTCCTTACCTGCATCCTCTCTCCTCCCTCTGTTTTAACTTCTCTGACTTCTAGCTTCCTCCAGGCCCTGTTCTATCCTTCCTGTTCCACCCATTCAGCAAGCTCCTCCCGCCACAGGCTTCATATGATTACATTTGGCCTATTAAGGGGCAGGGAAGATCTTCAAATTATCATTACCATTACACGTATGTATATGTACTTATATGTGTATGTATTTATATGTATGTATATTTATGCATATGTTGTGCATATAACTGTATACATATATACATACACACAGAACTTATGGCATTCTGTATCTTTTTCTGTAGTTTTTTTAAAATGAAATTTTAAATTATATTTCATTACACATATATTTTATATTCTATATTCATATATTTATGATAAATTATAAATGTATTAATACATTTTTAAATTATATTTTAAATTCTTTTTAAAAGTCTTTTTTTATATATTTATGTTTTCTCTATCTCTATGTTTATCTCTAATCCCACCATCATTGCTTATGCTAGGAGAATTTTGCAGTAAAAGTCCTTTAGAATTTTTTCCAGTGGAGTAACATCCTCT
Source organism: Pseudochirops cupreus (assembly GCA_028627135.1). NCBI lineage: Eukaryota > Metazoa > Chordata > Mammalia > Diprotodontia > Pseudocheiridae > Pseudochirops > Pseudochirops cupreus. Next base: position 10,501 of record JAQQSU010003023.1, read on the forward strand.
AGAACAGCAATTCTCAACCTGTGGGTTATGTTCAATTTAAATACATCCTGCATATCAGATATTTACATTATGATTCATAACAGTAGCAAAATTACAGTTCTGAAGTAGCAACAAAAATAATTTTATGGTTAGGGGTCACCAAACATGATGAACTGTATTAAAGGATCACAGAATTAGGAAGGTTGAGAACCACAGCTCTAGAAGGTCCTTGGTAACTAGCTAGCGGAAGTCAACATTCAAACTGTAAATTTCTTGATACAGTTTCCTTAGCTTCTATACTGACATGGCTTCCAAGTCACTTGAGAAAGTAAAAGACTCACCTACATGGGCATTGCACCCTTCATACTTGGCAGCTATCCCAAAAACAAGGGACTACATCTTACCCTCCTAAGTGGATGCTTTCTTATTTGGAGATGATGGGGCCCATGTCTATCAGAGCTAAATGCTTGGAGTACACTTGTTGAGTATCTTTTACCATGGTATGACTAGGTGAATTTCCTTTTGCTAACTATTGAATGAAATAAAGCACCTCATATGATCCCAAAAAAGAATCTGAACTAAGAGGTTTCTGGCTGGAGTGAGGACAACAATTAACAGCTTGGCAAAAAATAAATCCTCGATAAATATTTGTTAAATGAAATACTAATGGAAGGGGCAAAGACAGTGTTAAATCTTTGAGGGAACAGTCCCCGGTATAGTTTGTTCCTAAAATAGGGTCAGAGATGGGACTAGACTTTTGATTCCATTGGTAGAGGGAATTCCCTGGCAATCAAATTCCGTCGGCCAATGCAATGGAGAATAATGTTATAAAAACCCAGAGAGAAGACAGTATCTAGAAGGAAAGAAGGATCAATAGTGCCAAATGTAAAATGTGTGCATGTATATATGTATGTATATATATGAAGAGAGAGAGATAGAGAGAGAGCCCTGAGAAAAGAACTTCGGATTGTGCAACAAGGCAATAGTTGGTAAATTTGGGGAAAAAACAAAACAAAAACCAAAAAAAAGAGTTTCAGTTCAGTGATAAGATCAGAATAAAGATTATAAAGTGGTAAGAATTTAGAAAGAAGACTTAGTGAAAGAATCATATGTAGAGAGATTTTTTTTTCCCTAAGAGTTTGCCTGAGAAAAGGAGAAGTATGACTTGATAACTTTAGGAGATGGTAGCATCTAGGGAAGGAATCTTAGAAGGTTTGTTTTAGAATGGTGAGAGTTGGGCCCACTTGAATGCAGTAGGGGAAAAGAACAGTAGTGGTAGAATATTGGGGGAACATATTAAAGGCAACAAAATTCTAGAAAAGATGGGAGGGGCTGATATCAGGAGTATATAATGGGGGTAAGCTTGGTAAGAAAGGCCAACTCATTGTTAGAGGTTGAGGGAAAGTAAGAAAGAAAAAGACATGATTTCATGGGGCTTTGAGATGAATAGAAGAGGTGTCTTCGAATGACTTGTAGTTTTGCAATAAAGTAAGAGGGAAGGTCCTCGACTGAATGGGAAGGTGAAGGTAGGGTGGTATACAAGATGTGATGAACGAAGAGAAGGCTTGAAATAATATCTGTGAGGAGTGTGTTAGGGAATCAATTAGGAAGACCTAAAAAAGATTGCCTTACTTCAATGAGGGCTGAGTGGAAATTGGATAACATGAATTTATAGTGTACCCAGTCAGCACCATTGTGAGACTTCTTCTAGTTTATTTCAGCAGTACATGAGTAGGAATGAAAGAGACAGATAGCAGGAGTAATCCAGAAGTGAGATTTAGCAATAGCTTGAGCAGTGAAAGAATAAGGAGGTAAGAGATTAAATAGTAGATACAATTTATTGTTAATTTGTCAAGGTTGTCCTATAAGTCTTTGGTAATATCTTATATGGTGTTTCTTCTGTCCTATATAATTCTTTATTGATAATATGCTGCAATCTACTAATGCCTGACAGGAATTTCTCCATTGTTCTTTGGGTTACATTCCATTCCATCTCACACAGCCTTGTTTATAGAATCACTGTAAGACTAGAGATATTAAAAAGATAGTTTATGGTTAAAGGGAGAAGTTTGGGGTCATTTAGAGAGCTGTTCACTTTTCTGAATTCAATTCATCTTGATCTCTTCCTCACATTCAGTTCTGGTGTCAGTTCATTGTCTAATTACACTGTCTGCCTAAGAAAGATGTAGGTACTTCTTTGATGGTACAAGGATGACTAAATGATGCTTAGGTCATACTACTGTATATACAGAGCTAGAAAAGATGTCAGAGACTATAGCATTCAACCCCTACATCTTCTAGAGAGGAAGTTGAGGTTCAGGGAGTTTGCCCAAGATAGTATTAGTGACGTCATTTAAACCCAGATCAGTGGTTCTCGACCTTCCTAATGCTGTGACCTTTTAATACAGTTCCTCATGTTGTGGTGACCCCCAACCATAAAATTATTTTCATTGCTACTTCATGACTGTAATTTTGCTACTGTTATGAATCATAATGTAAATATCTGATCTGCAGGATGTATTTAAATTGAACATAACCCACAGGTTGAGAACCGCTGACCTAGATCCTCTACTTCTAGAATGAAGCCTTTTCTCCTATAGCATGCTACCTTGCTTGTAACACAATCCTGATTCTGTTGTTTTGATTTCTTGGCTCTTTGAGCTGTCTATACTTTTTATAGTGTAGCTAATAAGCATTCTTAAAACACTAGGAATATATCCATGAGTGGTCACGGATCTGATTTAGGCCATTTTAGAACGCTCTAAGGGCAGCTAGGTAGGCCAGTGGATAGAGTGCTTCCTTGGAGTTCCAAAGACTCTTCTTCCTGGGCTCAAATCCAGGCTTAGACAAGTAATAGCTGTGTGACCCTGGGCAAGTCATTTAAACCTCTTTGCCTTAGTTTCCTTATCTATAAAGTGAACTACAGAAGGAAATGGCATGCCACTCCAGTATCTTTGCCAAAAAACACACAAAAGGGATCAGTAAGAGTCCAGACATGGCTGAACAATGATTGAGTAACAGCAACACAATATTCTAAGGCTTGATATTATCCAGTGCTTTGCCATCCACAAAATGGAACATCAGGAGGATCTTACCATCTTTAGAAAATCCCTACTTCATTAGGATTTTGCCTTAAGGAAAAAGTAAAGTTCCTTTAATTTAATTAAATCATCTTTTAAGTGATAGTATAGTAGTAGACAGGGAGTCAGGAAGCCCTGTGTTTGAATCCTACCTCAATCATTTGTGAGGTGTGGGACCCTGGGCAAGTCACTTAAAATTTCCGTACTTCATTTTTAGTTTACACACCTATTAAATGAGAAGGTTGCATTCAGTGGTGCCTAAGACCTTTTTAAGGGCTAAATACTCTTTGATCCCTTGTTCCTATGACCCAAATCATCTCCTGGAAATAAAGACCAATCTTTGAAATACACGTTTATTAACTGTGTGACTTTGGACAAGTCACTTAGCTTCTGTTTGTCTCAATTTCTCCATCTATGAGAATAAGAATAAGAATAACACCTACCCTCCACAACTGGTGTAAGAATAAGATGAAATTGTTTGTGAAGTGTTTTGCAAATACTAAAGATCTCCCTTTATCTATGTATGTTTATAGATATGGGGAGAGAGAGAGAGAGAGAGAGAGGATGTACATTTTTACTATTCTATTGGTTAAAAAAAAAAAGGCAATTTGGTGTACTAACCAAAGACCTGGATTCGAGGCCAGCAGATAGCATGCAGTGGCTTTGTAACCCTGAGCAAGTCACTTCTCAATGCCATAGTCAACTGTCTATGATTATAAGTTGTAAATCTCTAAGTCAACAGCTCTGTGTTTCTAGAAGGAGAATTTCGTCATTGTTTGTTTCCTATATCAATGAAACTTGTAGTTCTGGTAAGAAAAAACAAAATAAAACAGCTCTAGGTATTTTTGTTGGGCAAAAAGTCACATAACTCAACAATCTTCAAGGAATCTGTATATCACACAAAGAGAAATGGAGATGTACATGGTGGGAGTGATC
>JAQQSU010003024.1:0-14494 GCA_028627135.1 Pseudochirops cupreus
TTTAAGGCATTCTTCATGTTTATTGGAGGCCCCTGGTGGGGGTGCTCTGGCTGTGCTCTCCTCCTCCCTCTCTCTCCCATGATCTTTCTTTTCCCCAAAGAAGGAATCAAGGGTTTGGGAGCTGTTCTTACTTTGCTTCTTATGCTTATTCTTACTCATGGTTGTTCAGTCCATGATTTTTTTTAAATCTCTGTGAGGCTGTGCTTCCAGAAGGGAGAGCTCTGTCCCAAATCGCTGGGGTCCTCCTGGCTGCCGTAGCTCTCAGGAAGATGCTGGGACGCTTCCTACTTACTTCTGTCTGACTGGATAATGAAGACTCCAAGACTGAGGCCCAAGATGGCAATCCAGATCCAGGCCACTCAACGTGAGAGCACTGGCCTCAGAACAATCGTTTAGTCCCCCTGCTGTCTGCAGGCTGCGGGAGGAAAGCTACAACGCCGAGGCGGGTGCAAAACCTCTGCCTTGTGCTTTTCTGCTCTGGAGGCCTTCCGGCCAGACTGCTTATCTCCCCCTTTCGCAATTCCTACTGAGCTATTTCCGAACGCTGCTCACAGCTGCCACTAATCCCCTCACCAGAGGAGCTCCTCTGCTCCTCCTGTCCAGCCGCCCCCTGGGGCACAGCCGCGGCTTCAGGCCAGGCTGGTTTCAGTTCACAATGCTGATATGGCTCCTCGTAGCTGAGCTGACTTTAGTGGGAAGTATCTTTGTGTGCGTTTTGGAGTTCTAGGATTGGTTTAGAGTCCTATTTTATGGGTATTTTGGTGTGGCTATGTGAGAGCTGCGATATGTTGCCGCTGCTACACCGCAATCTTGGCTCCGCCCCGCCAGTTTACAACATTTAATTATACAATACCTTGAATTCCAAATTTTCTCACCCTCTCTCTTCTCCCTCCCCTCCTCCCTCCATGGTGGCATGCAATCTGATATTGGCGCTACAAATACCTTAGCATTAAACATTAATCAGGTTTTAAGGAAAAATTATAACTTATGAAGTGAATAATGAGAAAGAAGGAACAAAAAAAACAGAAGAGAAAGAGGAGGTAGTTTGCTTCAATCTGCATTCTAACTCCATAGTTCTTTTCACTAGATATGGATCTCCTTTCCATCATGACTCTTTTGGAGTTCTCTTATAACTTTGCCTTGCTGAGAGGAGCCCAGTCTATCAAATTCAGTCATCACAGATAGGATGTATCTGTAATTGTGTACAAAGTTTTCCTGGTTCTGCTCTCCTCACTCAGCATCAGATCATATAAGTCTCTCCAGGTTATTATGAAGTCTGTCTGCTTCTCATTTCTTATAGCACAATAATATTCCATTACATTCATATACCACAACTTGTTTAGCCATTCCCCAATTGATGGGCATCCCCTTGATTTCCAATACACAGCATCGTGTTTTGAAAGATCACTTGTGTTCTTACTAGCATCGAGCATTCTATAGACTGTACTATTAATCTTAGGATTTGGGCCAGGTTCTATTTATTGCTGTCTGTCCCATTCTTTAGAGACAGTTACCCAGTATAATGTATGAAAAAGATCTGAAAAGGCTTTTCCTCAAAATCTAATCTCTATGAGAATTGGCTTGCTTTCTGAGCTCAGGGTAATGATGATAAAAGTGAGTAGAGGAATCATTCAACCTAACATCTCCGATGTGCCATATCATGAGTCTGAATTAATGCAATCATTAGCCGAAGTTCTCAGGTACACCTCTCTTGTAAAATCTATGCATCTGGTTGAATTAAAATCAAATAATAAACTCTTTTCAAGTTAACAGGAAAGCTCAATCTTATGAAATCTAAAATCTCTATGCCTCGGAAGATTTAATAGAAAGTATATATCCCTTGGACAAAGAAATAAAGAAATACCATGAGTTATTCCCAATTTTTGAAGCTTTTGGGGAGGTCCTACTAGAAAATGTTTAAAATCTATTTTTTCTTTTGCCTCTCCAGATTTTCTTTCTCAAACCCCTCTTGGCATGTGAGAGTAGCATCCCCAGTGTGCGAGAGGGAAAGAAGGAATTGGCTATTTATTATGGATTGGAATCTTCTTGACAAAACACAGCTGTTCCTCCTGGAGGAGATTTGATTAAAAAACACAAATTCCTGTAACCTACACCTGGAGTCCAATAGTTTCAAACTTCTGTGACTGGGCAAAATGACATGTAACTGAGTATTTAGAGACAATCAAAAATATCTCAGTAAAGTAAAAATGTTTCCTGATGACATTTGGAGCTTTCTCCTTGCGAGTCACTTTATTAAATTCAAATTGGGAAAAAAAATCACTTAGTCTTTGTGTATTCTTGAATTCGGCAAATGTTATGTTCTAGGAAACACTTTTCAAATGTATCTAATGATGGCTATTCCTTTTCTCCTGTCTCATAGGAAAGCATATGGAGGCAGAGAGATGTAAGACTTGCGCTCAAGCTCACACAGTTTGATAGAGAGCTTGGTAATGGAATTGCGGCCCCCTGACCTCGAAGTGTTATTAAAGCTACTAGACAATATTTCTCACCCTAAGGAGCCAAGCTCTTCTTGGAAGAAATGAAAACTGTGTTCTCTAAGGAAGGCAGAGAACTGGATAAAAAGTGAAAATTCAGTCAACCAGTTAGGGTTTTAAAGTATTTGGATGTTTGGTATTGAAGCTACAACATACCCAAAGGAAAGTCTGGATGTTTCATTTTTCATCTACATATTATGATAAATCATTTAACTAGATCAGTAAAATATTCAATTAATTCTATAACTGTTTTTGTCCTCCAGGCGGGTAGAATGTAAACTCCTTGAAAATTAAAGTTGTTTGATTTTTTTTTTTTAGCTGTGTTTCCAAGTCCTAGAACAATCTTGGCACATAGTGGGAACATGAAACATATTTGTTTAATTGAATTGAACAAAACTGAATTGAATGAAACTGAAATCAAATAAAACATTCAAGGTATTTGGGTTATGTAGAATAAGTTCCAAGTCTAGGACCATGATCATGGTATCCAGTGGTGATAGAGAAATGAATGAGTAGTGAGAAAATAAAGGCAACACAACATTCCAAGTATTTTTTTTAAGTTAATCTGTAAATGGAATAGAGAATAACCAGATAACCTGAAGATCATCAAAAGACAGTGTTGTGTTTCGTTGTTGTTTTCTTAAGGCTAAGGGGACCATGGCATAATTTGTATGGAGTATATGAAAATGCAGGGGAAAGATGGAATTATCAAACAAACAAAATCCCAGAGGATCTAAGAAGGGATTGGATCAAAGAGGAGGTTTGAGCTTTGGTAATTAAGAAGGCCACCCCATCTTTTGAAACTGCTAAAAAAAAAAAGAGAGAGAATAGAAGCAGTCAACTCTTCAGGAAGGAAGAAAATCTGAGGAAGCTCAGGTCAGAGGCTTCAAGTATGTGGTAGGATTATCTATTTAGAAAGAAGGTAATGGAAGTAGAATTATGACCTTTGAGTGAAGGTTTCAGGAAAAAATATCATCAACAAGAACTTAACTATGTAATATGACCTCAATTAAGAGATTAATAGAATAACTATTGTACAACCAATGAGAGTCACATTAATGTTAAATAATTTGAAATCATAGTGAACTGTGACCCTGGTTATATGACTACTTCTATGTGCCTTATACTATGTAGGAAGAATAATGATGAAAGAAGGTGATGAGTATCATGCTTAATGACTTAATGGATAATTGAAGCCAGAAGAGATTCAAGACTGGAAAGCAATGCATCCTTCCATTGTTCCTCTCTCCCTCCCTTCCTTCCTCCCTCCCTTCCTTCTTTGCTTCCTTCCTTCCTTCCTTCCTTCCTTCCTTCCTGCCTTCCTTCCTTCCTTCTTTCCTTCCTTCCTTTCTTCCTTCCTCTTTCCTTCCTTATTTCCTTTCTTTCTTTCTTCTAAAAAATACATTGCTTTCCAGCTTTAAATTTCTTCTTCCCTTAATTATTCACTGCACCTGACCTGTTATTCATTAAGCATGGTCCCCAGCACCTTCTTTCATCATCATTATTCTTAGGCAGCAGCAGGCAGATAAAAGTATTCATATAACCAGGGTGACAGTTCACTATAATTTCATATTCCTTCTCTCCTGTAACATTTATTAAGTAATTGTAACATGCCAGAACACATTACACACCATGGAAACAAAACAAAAATGAAAATATTCCATGATTACATTGAAGCCTATATTCTGTTAATCAAATGCAACAGTTACATAAAATAATTTTGAGTCAAAGCGTCCTAACAGTTAGGGGGACATCCCAATATACTTTCTGTAGGAAGTGGAGCCAGAGCTGAACTTTGAAAAACTGATTCTAAGAGATAGAGATGCATCTTCTTCATCATCATCATCATCATCATCATCATCATCACCATCATCACCGTCACATTCTAACTGATAGGGTAAAGATGTTGCAATTTCTTAGTTGTAGAGATAAGACTGTGAAGAATAAGAAACCAAGTCAGGGAAAAGCTAGATGAACCAGAGAACACACTGAGGGTGCCTTAAAGTATCAGGAATATTTAGGTGTATGGAGGGGAGTGGGGCAAAGGTAGGGCAGGATGTTAGAGTGAGAGAGGAGAATTTTAGATTGTAGAAATAATAACTAATAGTTTAACTAAAGTGAAAACAATTGAATGGAATCAAAAGTTTAATGTAGCCAAATCAAATGCCAGTGAGGCTTGACTGTGTGACAATTTTTATTCGTTACAGACATAGGACCAAAACTCACAAGAGCTGAGCAATTTAAGGAATTTTGAGGCCATAGAATTAAACATGGATATCAAAATGAAAAAAAAAAGTATGACAACCAGAGACAGCGAGGAAAACAGATAGTAACTTAGTTGCTGAAATCTCTGAAGAAAGCGGGTCCTGGCAGGTAGTTAATGCCATCAATATGGATTCAGGGGAGGTATAATTGGAGAGGCATGAACTCTGAAAAAAGAAAAAAGACAAGTCGCTAAATAAGGGATGTTGGTAGAACAAGTGTCCTGAAGGACAAGTGGATTGTATCCATATCCTTCCTCTTGACCCTTGGGGTAAGAAGACATAGGGAAAAGAACATGAAGGACACGTGGTTAGGAATATGGTTAAAACTCAGGTTTCCTTTTGGAGGAGTGACAAGAATTAATGCAAAAGAGATCATTTGTTGGCTACGGAAAGAAGACTTGAAAGTTTATGGGGTAGAAATGTGTAGGAGGAATAAAGATTGAAAAGGGGTAAGTCTAATAAGGATTTTTTTTCTTTTTTTATTTGTTCTTAACCTTTTTGTTTTTTCCTTGTTTTAAAATTTATTTTTAGATTTCAACTTCCATAAGATTTTAAGTTCCAAATTTTCTTCCCATCCCTCCCCTCCCCCCACCCCAAGATAGCATGTAATATGTAAAGAAGAATGAGAACCAATGGGAGAAACCACAAAGAAGAAGAAGAAGAAGTAGAAGAAGAAGAAGAGAGAGAGAGACAGAGAGAGAGAGAGAGAATGCAAATAACATGTTTCAATCTGCATTCAGACTCCATAGTTCTTTTTCTGCTTGTGACCAGCATTTTCCATCATGAGTCCTTTGGAGTTGTCTTAGATCCTTGCATTGCTAAGAATAGATAAGTCTATCAAAGTCATTCATCCCACAATGTGCCTATTACTGTGTACAGTGTTCTCCTGTACAGTGGTCTCCTGGTTTTGCTCACTTCACTGAGCATCAGTTCATTCAAGTCTTTACAGGTATTCTCTGAAATCTGTCTCCTCATCATTTCTCATAGCACAACAATGTTCCATTACATTTATGTGCCACAACTTGCTCAGGCATTCCCCAACTAATAAGCATCCCCTCAATTTCCAATTCTTTGCCAACACAAAGAAAAACTGCTATAAATATTTTTGTACAAGCAGGTCCTTTTCCCATTTGTATAATCTCTTCAGGATACAGACATAGAAGTGGTATTGCTGGGTCAAAGGTATTACATAATTTTATAACTCTTTGTGCATAGTTCCAAATTGCCCTCCAGAATGGTTGGATCAGTTCACAACTCCACCAACAATGTATTAGTGTTTCCATTTTTCCTTATCTTCTCCAGCATTTATCATTTTTCCTGTATTGTCATATTAGTTAATCTGATAGGTGTAATGAGGTATCTCACAGTTGTTTTGATTTACATTTCTCTAATCAATAGTGATTTGGAACTTTTTTTTTTTTTTTGCTTTTTGGAGGGGAGAAGGCAGGGAAATTGGGATTAAGTGACTTTTCCAAGGTCACAAGGCCAGTAAATGTTAAGTGTCTGAGGCCAAATTTGAACTCAGGACCTCCTGACTCCAGGGTCAGTGCTCAATTTTCTGGGCCACCTGGCCACCCCTGATTTAGAGCTTTTTTATATGATTGTAGATAGATTTAATTTCTTCCTCTGAAAACTGCCTGTTAATGTCCTTTGACCCTTTATCAATTAGGGAATGACTTTTAGTCTTATAAATGTCATTCAGTTCTCTCTCTCTATATATATTAGAAATGAGGCCTTTATCAGAGACATGGGTTTAAAAAAAAAATTCTCTCCTAGGTTTTGTTTGTTTGTTTGTTTGTTTGCTTCCCTGCTAATCTTGGTTGCACAAGCTTTGTTTGTTCAAAACCTTTTTTAATTTAAGGTAATAAAATTATCCATTTTTTATTTCATAATGTTCTCTATCTCTTGTTTGGTCATAAATTCTTCCATTCTCCATAAATCTGAGCAGTGAACTGTCCCTTCTCTCCCTGTTTCCTTATAGTAACAGCCTTTATATCTAAATTTTGTACCAATTTTGACTTTATTTTGGTATACAGGGTAAGATGTTGGTCTATTCCCAGTTTCTGTCATACTGTTTTCTAGTTTTCCCAGAAGTTTTTGTCAAAGAGTGAGTTCTTAGTCCAGACGCTGGAGTCTTTGGGTTTATCAAACAGTAGATTACTATAGCCATTGACTACTATGTCTTATGTACCTATTCTATTCCACTGATCCATCCCTGTTTCTTAGTCAGTACCAAGTAGTTGTGATGATTGCTACTTTATAATACAATCTAAGATCTGGTTTGACTAGGCTACCTTCCCTTTCATTTCTTTTGATTAATTTCCTTGATATTCTGGACCTTTTGTTCTTCTATAGGAATTTTGTTTTTTTATTTTTTCTAGCTGTATAAAATAATTTTATATGATTTATTTATATAAATATAAATATAAAATAAATTTATACTATTAGTATGGCACTGAATAAGTAAATTAATTTATGTAACATTGTCATTTTTAGTATATTAGCTCAGCCTACCCATGAGCAACTGTTGCTTTTCCAATTGTTTAGATATGACTTTTCTGTGTGAAGTGTTTTGTAATTTTGTTCATATAGTTCCTGAGTTTGCTTTAGTAGGTAGATTCCCAAATATTTTATAATGTCTCTAATTTTCACTGTAACTTTAAATGGGATTTCTCTTTCTAGCTCTTTATGCTGTACTTTGGTAGTAATACATAGTATACATAATATTAAGATTAATAATAATAATATTATATATGATAATTTGTGTGGGCTTATTTCAAATGAGGATTTCTAAACAAGTAACTGGATAGGGAAGAAAACAAAGTTTAAACAGAGTGATCCTGTTGGTTTAGGAAGCAAGAGATGGGAGAAGTAGGAAGGAAGGTAGGAAGAATGTTGGAAAGGTTGCTTATTATGTGATTTAATTGGAATGGCTTGCTAGCCATGGAACAAAGTGGGCACTAAATACCACAATGCTGCTGAAATATTGAAATAATTAAAGGAAATTTCCTTCCCTCAGCTGCTGCACTATTTATCTCTTGCTGGTGATTCTCATAATTATCATTTTGCATGTTTCTGCTAAATTTCCTCTATGACAGCATTAAGTGCTAGAAAACAAGGGATTAAGAGTTGAGACACAATTCCTGGCTATGACAGCATTAAGTGCTAGAAAACAAGGGATTAAGAGTTGAGACACAATTCCTGGACTTGACAGTGGCTAAGTTTCCCCTTGGGTCAACTTCCCATCTCTAGGCCTCATAAGATCATGGGGTCATAGATTTAGAGCCAGAGGGGAAATCAGAGTTCATTTTTCTCATCTATGAAATAAAGTATTTGGACTAGATCATCCCTAAAATTCTTTTGGCTCTTAAAGTAGGTTGAGAAAAATCAAGGTGTTTTAAAAAAAAAATAATAATAAGGTGGACTTGGAGACAGTGCATCTGATTGCAGCAAAGAATTGTTCATAGCAGTGTAACCTTGGACAGATCACCTCAACTTTCTGGGCTTCAGTGTCCTCATATGTAAAACAAAGGAATCTGATTAGATAACCTCTAATATAAGGACCCTTCCAGCACTAAACAAGTGTATACTAGCAATATTTTTTTTTCCATTACTAGAAATAGGTTTTTAAAAATATTCTTTCTATGATTTTTTGAATGTCATAAAAAACAACAAAAACTGGATTGCATGCTTTAAAAATTTCCCACCAGATTTTTTATGTGAATACTTATAATTTTATAATAATCATTAATTAACATTGCCTACACAACTGGTTCTCCTGATAACATTATTATGTCCATGAATGATAAAATAGGTGGTACATTGGACTGAGTGCCAGGCCTGGATTCAGGAAGGTTCATCTTCATGAATTAAAATATGAATTTAGACACTAACTAAGTCACCCTAGGCAAGTCAATTTATCCCATTTGCCTCAGTTTCCTCATCTGTAAAATGAGTTAGAGAAGTGAATAACAAAGAACTCCAGTATCTTTGCCAAGAGAACACCAAACAGAGTCAGACAGAAGAAGAAAATGACCCAACAACAAGAAAAATGATAAATTACATGTGCTAATATGGATTTGATTTCTGAAGACAAAGGCTCTAATCCTGCCTCAGTAGTATATTAGTTTTGTGTCATTAGAAAAACACAGTGCCTGCCATAGGAATTTGATTTAGGACATTTTAAATTTGAATCTTGCCTCATACCCTTACTTGTTATGTTTCTGTTGAATGATGAGCTTAGAAGCCAGACTACAGAGATGTAATTAGAAAATGAGAAAAAAAAAATGTGTGCATGTGGTCAGGTATTCTGCTGCTGGGTCTCAATTGTTTGTATTCTTTAGCTGAGTTTCCAAGTGCAGACCTAATCCTAATCTGATGTATAAAATAGGTATAATAATACAACCAATTTCCTGAGGGTTGTGAGGACAAATTGAGATAAGAGACACGAGATATAGTTTCTAAAATGCTTTTCAAATTTTAAAGGATTATATAAATAGTAGGTGTTATCATTAATATATTATTAAAAATTAATGTTTGTTGATTGGTAATTTAACTTTGCTCCTCGGTTTCTTTCTCTGTTAAGTAAGGGGATTCAAGTGGAACTCTGATATCCCTGCTAAATCTAAACCTATGACCAAATTACCTAGATTATTTTTAAAATAGCTCAGATTTACAGATATTCATTTTATGAAAAAAAAATTTTTGTCACAACCTTGGGACTATTAGGGATTAAATCTTCTCTAATAGTTTACATTCACATAACTGAAAGATTTGCAAAGTGGTTTTCTTACAAGTTTCTCTAGTAGGTAATATAACTATTATCCCCATTTTACAGATGGAGGGGCAGCAGTGTGATATAAGTATCCTAAGAGTTAAGGAACCCTGGGTTCATGTCCTGCTTCTGACACTTCGGATAGTCACTTAATCTCTCACTGTCTTGTCTCCTATTCCAACAACTCTCTAAAATTATAGGTAGAGAGAGGTACATTGGAAATTCGTTATGCTAATGAATTAGAGATCAGATTAAACAAAACAATGAATAAATAACATTGATGAGTCACATAGAAACAAACTCAGGGGCTTAAGGGAATTTCTCAGGGTTCCCTAATCACGAAGGGTGAGAATCAGCATTCAGAAGTAGCCTCCTTCTGGCTCAAATTCCACGAGGGGAATTGTTACAGGATCTCAGGAAATTTCCTCTCTGTACCTCGAATACTGCATAAGACAATGTTATTATAGTTTGCTGGGCTTTTACCCCAGGGAATGCACAGTATGCATTACTTTTTGTTTTGACATTCTTGTGAAATTAACCTAGGAATTTCTTCAGCCGATGGGATGATGGTGATTGATGATGATGATGAAGATGACAATGGTTAACATGTATATAGAATTTTGTAAGGTTTGCAGACAACAAGAAGGACCTTATTAGACATTTACTATAAACAAGCACTGTGCAAAGTACTTGGAATATGAAGAACAGCAAAAATAGTCTGCTCTCAAGGAACTTACAGTCTAATGGGGAGGAGGACAATATAAACAACTGTTTAAACCAGATATATAAAGATTAAATTGGTGATAACAACAGAAGAAAAGCACTGAGATTAAGGAAGATTTGGAAATTATGTTTTTCTTGTTTTAGTTTTCTTTTTTTTATTATAATTTTTGTTTATGTATTTCAACATTCTTCTTTTAAAATTTTGAGTCCCTAAGCAATACATCAATTATATATGTGAAATCATGCAAAACATAATTCCTTATTAGCCATATTTTTAAAAAAAGAGAAAGAAAAACAAGGTGAGAAAATTGTACTTCAATTTGTACTCAGAATTCATCAGTTCTATCTCAGGAAATGGATAGTATTTTTTTTTTTCATCATGAGTCCTTTAGAATTGTCTTGAATCATTATATTGATCAGAGTTGCCAAGTCTTTCACAGTTGATTACTATTATAAAATTGTTGTTACTATGTACAGTGATGGACTGGTTCTTTTCAATTCACTCTGCATCAGTTCATACAGGTCTTGCTATGTTTTTTTTTTCTGAAATAAATCCTCATCATCTCCCATAGCACAATAGTACTCCATCATATTGCACACCTTTTTTTTGCTTTTGCTTTTTTGGAGGGGGAAAGGTAAGGCAATTAGGGTTAAGTGACTTGTCCAAGGTCACATGGCTAGTTTTTTGTGTGTGTTTGTTAAGTGTCTGAGGCAGGATTTGAACTCAGGTCCTCCTGAGTCACCAGATCACTGTGCCACCTAACTGCCCTTATGAAAGGTTTTAAAAGCCAAACAAGGAATTTTATATTTAATCCTGGAGGCAATGAGGTATTTTATTAAATAGGGAAATGACATGGTTAGATCTGCATTTTAGGAAGATCATTTTTATGGTAGAGTTAAAGACAGACTGGTGTGGGTAGAAACTTGAGAGGGTGATTTGGTGAGTCTGGCACTTTAGGAAGGTCATTTTGACAGCTGAGGGCAGAATAAATTGGAATGAGAAGAAACTTGAGTAAGGGAGACCAACTAGATGAATGAGCAATAGTCCAGGAACGTGGTGATGAAAACCCACACTGGGTTTTGTGGCACTGTCAGAAGCAAGATGGGAGCATGTATGAACAATGTTACTTAGGTAGAATCAACAGAACTTGATAACTAATTAGAGGTGGAGGTGAGGAGTAGAAGATGCCTATTACTTTCATGGTGTCCTCAGGAGTAATAGAGTAGGTTTTGGCAAAAAGATAATGAGTTCAGTCTTGGATGTATTGAGCCTAAGATGGCTATGGGACACACAGTCAAAGACATCCAAAAAGCAAGGAGATGTAAGGCTGGAGGTCAAGACAGTTGTTAGGTTTGGATAAATAAATCTGTGATAATTAACATAGTGATAATACTTACATACACATGAAGTGATAAGATCAATAAGTGAAATGGCATAGAGGAAGAAGAAAAGAGAGTCCAGGACAGAGCAATGGATAGGCAAACCTCAGTTGAGAGGTTTGATATGGTTGAAGATCTAACAAAAGAGACAGAGAGAAAGTGATCTTACAGGTAAGAGGATAACCAAGAGAGCAACGCCATGAAAACCCAGAGTGAAAGGAATGTAAAGGATAAAAAGGTGATCGACAGTAAAGAGAGCTGTAGAGGTCAAAAAAGGTGAGGATTTTTTGTGAAAGTCATTATTATTTCTTTTTCATTGCCATCAACCTTCCCTGCTGCATTCTTTTTTGGTTTAATGTGGCAGGTACTATTGTGAGTGCTTTATTTTTTTAAACATATTTTCACATTAGTCATATTGTAAAAGAAGAATCAGAAGAAAATGGAAACACTATGATAAAAGAAAAAAAAACAAAAGAAGTGAAAATTGTATTCTTTGATCTGCATTCAGACATCATAGTTCTTTCTCTGGATGTAGTTAGCAGTTTGCACGATGAGTCTTTTGGAATTGTCTTAGCTCATTGTAATGCTGAGAAGAGCAAAACCTATCATAGTTAATTATCGCACAATGTTGGCATTGTTATATACAATATTCTCCTGATTCTGCTCAGCTTCAGTTCATGTAAATCTTTCCAGATTTTTCTGAAATCTGCCTGATTATCATTTTTTTGTAGCACAATAGCATTCCATTCCATTCATGTTATACCACAACCATTCCCCAACTGATGGACATCCTCCCAGTTTCAAATTTTTTTGGCACCACAAGAGGAGCTACCATAAATACTTTTTGATATACGAGAGGTTAAAGCAGCGGTTCTCAACCTGTGGGTTGTGACCCCTTTGGGGGTCAAATGACCTTTTCACAGGGATCACAGGGGTCGCCTAAGACCATCAGAAAATACATATTTCCAATGGTCTTAGGAACGGAGACACCACTCATCTATTCGTCTCTAGGCAGGTGTACCCACATGCAGATATGCCCACATATGAGATTAAAGGAACCTGGCATTAGGAAGGTTGAGAACCACTGGTTTTAAGGTTTCCAGAATTAAGAGATCACAGACAACTTTCAAGAGAGCAGTTTCTGTTGAACGATGAGCTTAGAAGCCAGACTACAGAGATGTCATTAGAAAATGAGAAAACAAGTCAGGAGAGTGAAACAGGAGGCATTGATTCTACACAACCTTCTCAAGAAATTTAGGTATGAAAGGAAAGATATAGGCCAATACCTAGCCCAGATGGATGGATTAAGTGAAAAATTTTTGAGGATGGAGGAGGCATAGATGTAGGCATCAAAGAAGCAGCCACTAGACAAGGAGAGATTGAATATAAGTAACAAGGTGGGAATGATTTAAGGGACCATCTGCTGGATAACATTCTAACAGTATATTCTGTTCTATACGACCTCCATCTCCTTTGCACATTGCCTTTGTCCATTAAATTGTAAGCTCCATGAGAACAGTGACTACCTTTATCTTTCTTCATTGTATGTGCTGTGTTTACCTGGCACACAATAGGTATTTAATAAATTGAAGCCTATTGTTGATATGACTTCCCCAAAGTCAGACAAGTAGAAAGTAATAAAACTTAGCCTGGAACTCTGACCCAAATTTAAGCACTGTCTCTGCTGTGCCACACTGGCTCCCACGACCTTTAGCTGAGTCAAATTACACCCAAAGTTTCAGAGAGGAGGAAAGACCTATTTTTCCTAAGAACGACCCCTGTCTTGCCAGTTTTAGCTGTGTGTGGATTTAAGCACAGCAGAGAACAATCAGTATGCACCATAATTTGAGTAACTATTTACACTGCTCTTGCTCTGACCCTGGTGGCTTCAGTTTAATGAGGACTTGAAATGTGTGCATGTGGTCAGGTATTCTGCTGCTGGGTCTCAGTTGTTTGTATTCTTTAGCTGAGTTTCCAAATGCAGAGAAAATCTTGGCACCTGGATTCCCACTGCCATTTGGTGCCTGCAGATTCTGTGTGCACTGCAAGGCCATTTGTAATTGTAGAGTCATTTATTTTCACTTCACCTAAGTCACTAATGGCTCATTACTGACCCACCATTGCCCACACATCACATTTCTTAATGGCGAAAGCTTGAATATCATTTGCAGAAAATCTGTGCTTTCCACTTAAATGAGTAGATGAACTGATGATTCAGAATAAAAATATGCAGAAATCAGTTTCCACATGGGACATATCTGTAGCAACATAGACCTTGTTTCATTAAGTGAATATGAAAATGTTGACATCCCCAGAGAACCTGATCAGAGCCTTGGTCATTAAAAGATTGCCACATCAATTGGAATTAGATTGAAGCTAAAGTTAATACTAGTGAGAGGCAAGGGGAGAAGGAATGCCAAACTCCTGGCATTAATTGGGTACTATTTTGTAGTAGTTTATACTGTACACAAATGATTCTCAGGTTGTCAGCTGAGGACGTCTTGGGAAGCCAGGCAGTTATTTCAGTTAAATCAGTTCTGTTGATTTACCCCAGCATTGCCTTTTACATTATTATTTAACTATAACTAAATAGGCAGCAAAATTTGGTATAATAAATTATGTATACATACATTCTATAGGCTGAAAATAAAATTTCTTATAAAGATTTCTTGTAAATAAATATATATGGATATATAGACACATATGTATATGCACATTTATATATATTTAAATAAAAATCACAAGTTGGAATCACTATTTCTAAGAAACTGTAACATATAAGAGATATAACATAGGTGTATGTGTATATATATATATATATATGTACCACACATATTTATACACAACACACATATGTG
>JAQQSU010003025.1:0-14493 GCA_028627135.1 Pseudochirops cupreus
TATGTATATATATATATATATATATATATATATCTTTATATATGTACCTCTCTCTCTCTCTCTCTCTCTTTCTCTCTCTCTCTCTGTCTCTCTCTTTCTCTGTCTCTCTCTCTCATTTCTCTTTTAATTGTGGTGGCAAAGGAGAGGTAATGAAAGCCTGCAGTGTCAAAGGAGAGAAGGTGGCATTTTAAGAGATGTTCCAAAGATGAAATTATTGATTCTTAATGAATTCTTAGATATGGAGAAGGGTAAAGGATAGTGAAAATAGCAAGAAGATCAATGTGACTGGACCAAAGAGTGCTTGGAGTGGAATAATAATAATAATAAAACTAGAAAGGTATGTTGGGGATGGGGGAGTAGATTGTGAAGAGCTTAGAACCAAAGAAACACATTGATATTTGATCCTGAAGGTAGTAGGTGGGCCTTCTGGTATTTTCAAGCAGGAGATTGATCCTGAAACAATGTGGTAATTAATAAAAGTCACTTGGGTACCTTTCTGAATTACAAAGTGTCCTGAGGCAAGAAGAAGGTTTGTGCAACAGTTTGGGTAATAGGTAATGATTGCCTGAACTAATATGATGTGGAAAGAGAATGTTTTGAGATATGTTATGGAAGTATAAATACAATATTTAGCAACTGAATGGATATGTGAAGTGATTATGAATAAAGAGTTGAATGTGGCACCATGACAGAAAAGCTATGTAGCTGAAAAGATTTCATGACCCCATCTGGAATTTTCTCAGCAAAAATACTGGTGTGGTTTGCCAATACCTTCAACTCATTTTACACATGAGCAAACTGAGATAAACAGAGTTAAGAGACTTGACCAAGGTCACACAAGTATTAAGTATTTGAGGAGAGATTTGTACTTAGGAAGAAGAGTCTTCCTGACTCCGGGTCAGCACTATCTGCTGAAACAACCTTGACATGTAGGTAATATTATTATACCTAGTTTTACAGATGAAAATACTGAGACTGTCCATAGCCTGGCATCGTAGCCACTTAATAAGTCAGATTTTGTTGATTTATTCTTGTTGTAACTTGGGAATTTTTTCCTCGTTGTCTTCTTTCTTCAAACAAAATTCAGAGGAAGTAGAAATAGATTTCTTTTGATTGAAATGTGGAAGTTTGAATGATTATGTTCGAGGAACGAAGGAAAACAGCTATGAAAGGCACAGAAAAGACACATGGAAAGTTGTTGGTGTGGAACACTAAAAGAAGTGTTGTTGTTGTTTTTTTTTTGATAACTGGGTGTATGCTAATAACAAATGTAAAAAATTACACAAGAAAAAATGGTTTTGGAGGCAGCTGTGAAGAGTTTTAAATGAGAAAGAGAGGAATTTGTATTTGGTACTTGTGGCAGTAAAAAGCCATTGAAGTTTATTGAGCAGGTAAGTGATAGAAGCAGGTGGAAACGTCTTTGACAGCAGAAGACAGTGGGACATTGGGATTGTTTAATATAGGGCCAAGATTTGGAAGGGAGGAAAGAGAAGCCATAGATGATATAATTGCTTGGGAGAGGACTATTGGAGATGATGGTATGTGCTTGAATGGACCATCCATTGAGTTTGTCATATATTGTTGACAAGGAAAAAAGATCTTGGTCCAAAATAGAAAAAGAGGAAGAGGTTAAACAGTGCTTTATTGCAGGAAAATGTCATTCTCTCCAAAATATGTCTTAATGACACTTATTTTTGCATTGCCATGACTTCCAGACGTCTCTTCACCCTACAAACCTCCCTTCTATTCTTCGTTAGATGTATCATGTTTACTTTGGGCACACAGTTTCTGTTAGAAGTTACTCTGGATGTTTCTCCTAAGATTCTCTGCTAGTCTTCTGACAGCCTAGTTTTCTTCTACCAGAGCCTGGGCCCCTTCTCCTCAGTTCAATCTGCTGGTGCATTCAGCTCCTGTCTCTTTGTACATAGTGACTCTCCCACAGGTGACAGTTGGATGAATCAGGTGGACACCCAAGGTGGAAAGATGCACTGAAAACACTCAGCAGCCCTCACACCACTGGTACTAGTCTTTCCTGAAAACAGCAAAGCAGAATTGCAGTAGCTAAAAAGAAATATGAGGTGGGTGGGCTATTTGTGCCCAAACTGTAGTAGTTTTCTGAGCTCATATTGGTCTGATCAGTCACAATCAGACACACTATAACTTGACTCCAGCCTTGTAATATTCTTTTGGCCCTCCTTGAGAACAGACAACAACCAAGTGTCTCTTCCCAATAAGGTCATAATGACAGTACTTTAGTAATATTTAAAGGCTATTACTAAAGAGTCAATATATCCTCCTTAGAAACCACTGAACAAAGGCCAGTTAAAATGCCCAACACTAAGATAAACTCATTTAACTTACTGGTGCTTCAAGTTTCTGGTTCTGAATACTAGTCCTTAGACTTAGATGTTATCTGACTTAGAGATTTAAAACAAAACAAAACAAAACAAAACAAAACCTGAAAAGATCCTTTCCATCTCTGAATGTAAATTAATTTGAGCAGAAAAAAATACTAAAAGGAAACATCAATTTCCTCTGTCTACCTATTCTTCCTTTTATTATTTATATCTTCCAAGAGTGGAACTTTTGCCATTGGTACCATATTTTAGTCAGTGAAACATTTGTTTCTCTACTAATAAAGATTTTTTTTAATGTTTAGATAAAATAATAACAATAAATAAAATAGATGATGTTTAACAACACACTGAATAATATTGAAATATTCTATATAATGTTTAATGAACGCTAAAATGAAATATGTTTTTAAACAACAAAAGTACTATTTGAGTTCCATTCAGAAAAATCAGTTTCTGGCGATGAGATCATGTCATTGAGAAATACTATTTGATGTAGGCCTTGAGACTTGGGTAGGGTTTTTGTAAGTAAAGGAGTACTGTACATACATATTTAATAAGTAAAAACACAAAGATTAGAAAGTAACAGGTGTACAGGGGACAGTGACATTTCCCTGGACTGTAACACATGCGGAGGAAAACAATATAAGATGAAGTTTTTTTTTTCCCCTCCTAGTTTTCTTGGCTCCCTTTAAGTATCAGCTACGTTCTTACCTTCTCCAGGAAGCCTTCCCCAGTCCTTTGTCACAGCAACTTTCCTAAAATTATCTCCTGCTTATCCTTTATCTATCTTGCTCATACCTAGTTATTTTTTTTTTTTGCCCTCTCTCCCACTGAGAATATAAACTCTTTCAAGGTAGGGATTATCTATTCCATCCTCTGTATTCCTAGCAGCTAGCACTGAGCCTAACAGAAAGTATGTGCTTCAGAAATGACTGGAGATGACTTGAGTCAGTGTTGTTTCTATTACATCATGCTGGCTCACTTAGTTTTAGGGCATGGTAATCTTCCAGAACTGCATGCCTCTTTCTTGTACAAAGCAGAGGGCCACCAACTCAGTGGTGACATTTACTTGTAGACTATGCTTAAACTTAAAAAAAAAAAAAGCTAACCAGATAGGAAATTTAGTGAGGAGTGCTAATGTCTCTACCAAACTTCCTTATGAAACAATTCTTAAGAGTTTCATTATATTTGGGACTACTAAGCAGAGTGGTAATGACCTGTATTTCTCATTTTGTGATTTAGAATCATTCTCTAAAAGGTGAGTATAATGGGAAGGTCTGTAGCACCAGGCCAGCTGGGTCCTGGCTTCTGATATTTAGTTTCTAACTTATTTAACTTCTGGACTTCTGAGAGGACTGACTTATAAAATGGCCTTTACAGCAAGGTCAGACATTGAAGACAGAAACATCATCCACTGCATCCTAGGCCACCACCAGTCATCTTGACTTCTATCTTTCTATTGTACTTTGATGACTCTGGAAGAAAGGGTGAGGGTGATGACTTTGCCTTACTCAAATCCAATTCACATACAAGTCAAGACAACATCTCTGATGCCGTTGTTACTCTTTGAAAAATTAAGGACAAATAACAAGTCCATTCTTGACATTCAAGTATATTTTTCCTTCATTGAACCCCTTAACTAAAAATTCACAAAAATTTTGTAATTAGTTTTAGGAATGCCATTGTTGTTCAGTCATGTCCAACTCTTGGTGATCTCAGTTAGATTTTTTTTTTAATTTTTTGGCAAAGATACTGAAGTCATTTGCCATTTTCTTCAATAGCTTGTTTTACAAATGAGGAACAGAGGCAAATAGGGTTAAGTGACTGGCCAAAGGTCACATGGTTACTAAGTGTCTATGGCCACATTTGAGCTCAAGAAGATGAATTTCCTGACTGCAGGTCTGGCACTCTGGCCCCGTGCCACTCAGCTGCCCTTTTAGTAATGTCATCACCCTCCAATTCTAATCTCCCTCTTCTCATTAACATTTCTTGCTTTGTTGTACTGGCCATCCTCTGTGTCATTTGTTGTAGAGAGAAACAGTGATAAGTTTGCTCTGATAAATCATCCCAAGTTTTGAAAAGTCAGCATTGAACTGTCCTCATGTTCAGCAGCTTGATTGAGGTGCCCATTTCAGGAACCATGTTTATGTTTTAATCCTTTTGCTATTCCATCCTTTCTTAGGAATCTGAGCCTAGAACAGTTCCTTATCTTTTGTTTTGTATCTTTTCTGCTCCCAAGACAATCTAGTTAAAATCATGTTCCTTGGCTTAGTCCTTTGAGGCTCACAAACTTCAAATTTCCTTTTCCTATCCTCTTGTGCTCATTTTTCCTGTATGTCTATATCTTGTCTTTTTTTTTTATTATTGTGATTCTTCAGTAATAGGATAGATGTTCTCAGTCTCTGTGCCTTTGCTTCTCTTCCTTGGCTTCCATACATCATTCTCCCTTTCTTTCTTTAACTCCTCTTTGGATATCAGACAAAGTGAATTCCTTTCAAGCAGTCCCATACTGTTTTTGCTCTTCATGGCCTGTCTTCTCTTTCCAGTTTTCTTTCTGTGTTTCTTTTCATCATATTACCTTATCAATTTTCCTTTGCCTATTCTGCTATTGCTAACATATTCTCATTCTTATTTTTTTCCATTTCATTCTAAAGCCACTGCTTTCTTTTATCTCCCAGTGGATTAATCTACTCTCTCCATATTGCAACCAGGACACACGTTCAATTGATCCTTTCATTTGGTCCTTGGACACCACGTCTTTAATTTTGGTGCAATTTCTTGGACAGGGTAAATAGTTCCATTCTTCCTCAGAGAACTCACAAAAATGTTTTGTTCCTCCTTTCCTAACTCATCAGTATCTTTTCAAGTATCTTTCCTATAGCACTCTAATTTCCTGTTGATAGCTAGCCCCCATGATGCCTCTGGAGATGCCATGATAGCACAGTTTGTGCCCAAACCTATCCCAATTTTAAAGGTTTGCTCCCATATCTTTGGGGGTTTTGCTTCTCTCTTCAATGTGATTTCCAAGGCCCATGACTACAACACAGTCTCGTTATTATTCAAAACCTGAGCTGCTTGGTTAATGGATGGTCACAGTAATAGGAATGAAGTATTTAAAACTGGAAGGAACCTAAGATATCCTAAAGTCTCATCCCTATATTTTATATACAAGTTTGCTAGGAGGTACAAGGGAAAGAACATTTAGCCTAGATTTTAAATACATGATTTCAAATCCAGTTTCTGATGCTTTCTGTGTGACCCAATGCTATCCAGTAAACTTTTTCCTGACTCAGTTTCTTCATCTATAAAATAGACATAATGATAGCACCAGCTCCTGGAGATTGTTCTGATATGAGATTACATTTATAAAGTGCTTCACAAAATTCTGTATTTATTAAATAATAATAATTAAATGAGAAAACTTTGTACTAGAGAGGTCAAGTACATTGCCTAAGGTCACAGAACTATATAGTTTGCTTGAAACAAGATTGAAAGTGTCATATTTCTGTATCCAAGTTCCATGATACTGATCACATAGTTGACTCAGAAATTTTATAACCACCCTCCTCCATAAAGTTCAGTTTCCTCATCTGAAAAATTGTCAGTGTTCACCTCATAGGGTTTTGTGAAGAATTAATAACTTAATTTTTATAAAGTATTTCAAAAATCTAAAAATGTATGTAAACCCCAGCTCTTATTGGTAACTGGCTTAATAGTATCGTACAGATTATTAATGTGTTGGCTGGTGGATTCATCTCAATGAAATAATATCATTAATTTTTTTTTGTATTCACAGATCTGAACCAAAATCAGGGAAAGGGTGCCTAGGCTAAAATGCATCTTTTTTTTTTTTCAGTTACAGTGACAGAAGGTAAATAGGAGTCCTTTGTTTGAAAGAACTATATTACTTCTGGTTTAAAATTGGAAGAAGCTGAGAATGAGAAAATCTATCATAAAACGATTAAGATGGTGAAGGGGGTTGAGATCATGGCATGATAGCTATCTTCAAATATTTGAAAGGCTTTCATATAAAATAGGGATTACATTTAGAATAAAAAAAATCATAGAATTAGAACCCAATGCCATTACAGATGATCTGCTCTAGCCCTTTCATTTCATAAATGAGTGAACTGAGGTGATGCATACTTAAATTACTGGCTTGAGTGGAAGGGCTAGAATTTGAACACAGGAGCTCTGACTATAGTCATATAGTAATATTCTGACTATAACATTCTTTTAAGTCTACAACAATGTTCTTCTTTACAAATGTAATCTTCAGCTTCTAGAAATGCCCAATTCTAACATGCAGATATTCTTAAAGGTGCTTTGAGCAGTCTTTTGTATATGTCCAGTTTGCCTAACATGGAGCCCACCGCATCCACTACTACGTGGGTTAGGTTAGCTTCCTTTGATTGGCTACCATAGGGAGAATGAACATTTTACTCTTCTCCACCATTGTTTGCTCTTTTGGTGACTCTTATCTTCTGTACTGTGTGGAAGACATGACATGAACTAGTGAGACAGAAATTATTTGCCCTTCCCCTATTCACCTTTCTTTACATCATCTCCTTACAATGGGTCTGATCTGTTGGTGTTTGTTTCTGTTCTACTGTTCTGTTTGTCCTATGCAGCGAACTCCATTTAGACAAAATTGGAAAGCTCAAAACTTGCCTCAAAAGATGCCCTTAAGAGAATTTTAATTTGGGACTGGGCATGCCCTAAAGTCAGAGTTACACAAAGTATAACGTTGGAGATAAGTACTGGTGGTTGCAAAAAGGAAAATTTAAATTCTTCAGTAAAACCTTTCTTACTATTAGGAAAGAGCTGTCCAAAAGTGCAATGACTTCATTCCTTTCTGGTCCTGCTCATGGCTCCCTGGGATTCTTTTTCCATAATGTGTCCAGTAGCTTTCTGTTCTGAGAGATTCTTCTACTGTGTAGCACCTTCCTCTGATTGGCTAGTTTGTCCAGGAAATAGCATTTTAAGGAAGGACCTCTAGGCAAGATATCTTAAATCATTCATTCTGTTAGGGACTAAATGCTGATTCTTTAATTTTTTTTTCTCTATTTTAAACCATATTGCCATGAGACTATCTCCCTCTCCCAATGTGCACCAATGCAAAAGCAAAGATTTAAAAAAAATAATCTATTTGTATGCCCAATGCTTATACCAGTGCATGACACATAATAGATGTTTAACAAATGCTTGATAATTTCATTTGATTTGAATAGGCTGCTTCCATGGGTCGTGCCATTTTTTTCAAAGGTATTTAAGCAAGGGCTGAAAAAAGGACAAGCTTTCCCATTGCATCCAAAACTATCTGCAGTTGTCCTGTGCTATATCTTACAACTGGACCAAAATGACATTAAGGGAGAAAGTGAGTCTGGTGACTTTGCACAACCCTCTGTAAAGCCAAGCACAAACAGCTCTCCAGAGGAGTGCTGCTGCGAATAGCTTTCAAGGTTCTGATCACATAGTACAGTGAACTCTCTATTTATTCAATAACAAATCCTCTTTTAGGGCTCCCAGTAAGGTCCTAGGGTTTCTGCACAAAGTATCACAAACACAAATCAACACAGAAAAACAGACAAACAGAGTGCTGGCCACCACAAGTGTTCCCTTCTCAGTTCTGCTCAGTCCCAGCTTCTGGTGAAATATGGAAGTTCTCCTTTCTGTCCTGCTCTTTCTGTTGTGTCAGCAAGTTCCTCCAACCTTCAAATCATAAGAGGCTCAAACAAGGTGCTAAATACTGAAGTCACTGAAACAATGTGCTAAGTATTTATTTGCTTGCCATTACACTATCCCTGATTTAAATGCAATTCACTCTCATGCCAGGGTATCACTTCGCTGATGTAATGGTTGTCTTTGAGAATGAAGGACAAGCAAGAACTTCTGTGAGTATTAGTAGGAGCTGACTCACTGGAGACCCCCTGGAAATGGCCAGTTGGGCAACACAGCTCTCTCTCTCTCTCTCTCTCTCTCTCGCTCTTTCTCTCTCATTCCCTTCCTTTCCCTTGGTTCACCAAATGTATCATATCCTTATTGGCAGGTGCTCTGCCCAAAGGAATGTAAATTTTGGCCCCTCAAACCTCGACATATAGCTTGGGCTTTATGGGGGTAAATTTCTTTCTTAAAGAGCATGACTTAAAACCATATCACACTGATTCTCGTTTATTGGCCAACCAAGCCCCACTTAGTCATTTTTGTGGTCCTGATAGTCTCAGAGTGTATGTAAATAACAATTGTTTCTGTTTTGTCCAGAAACCCTGAGGATCTTCCCCCCAAGATTGATTTTTTTTTTTACTAGGAAAGTAAGCCATTCTTTGCCTCA
Organism: Pseudochirops cupreus; assembly: GCA_028627135.1. NCBI lineage: Eukaryota > Metazoa > Chordata > Mammalia > Diprotodontia > Pseudocheiridae > Pseudochirops > Pseudochirops cupreus. The sequence continues at coordinate 8,689 of JAQQSU010003025.1, forward strand.
TTTCTTACCTAGCCTTTATAAGTGATTGGACACTGCCTCAGTCAAACTGAGATCTGTTAGACACCTTAGTTTAAAAAGACGAAGGTCTCCCACTGAATCCCAGACAATTGCTAGCTGTCCTCATCTGTATCTTGCCACTGGACCCAGATACTCCAGAGGACAGAGTGAATCTGGTCACTTTGCACAGCCCTCCCTAACTTAAATCCAATTCACTTTCATGTCATGGCATCACCTTCATGATGCTGTGGTCCTCTTTGAGAATGAACAACAAACATCAAGCAAGGGCAAGATGTTCACTTATTTGGAGTAATTTGTAACAATAAAAAGCGTATCTATACATCATTTTAAGGCTTAAGAAGTGCTATACAAATATTATCTCATTTGATCCCCATAATAACAGTTTCCTTGTTGTTGGTATCATAGTTTCAGTTGTGTCCAACTCTCTGTGACCTTATTTTTGGGGGGGTTTGGCAGATACTGGAATGATTTACCATTTCCTTCTCTAGTTCACTTTACAGATGAGAAACTGAGACAAATAGGGTTTAGTGACTTGCCCATGGTCACACAACTACTAAATGTCTGAGATTGGATTTGAACTTAGTAAGATGAGTTTTCCTGACTTCAGATCCAGTACTCTATCCACTGCAACAATCTCAATAAGTTACTATTACTATTATATCCAGTTTTACAGAAAAAAAAAAACCTCAGGCAAAAAGAAACTAATTGTCTCCTCCAAACACACACACACACACACACACACACACACACACACACACACACACACACACGAAGCAAAAGGAAAAAAGAAAGCAACAACAACAAATAAGTATTTGAGGCACAATTTCAACTTAAGTCTTTCTGACTCCTAGTCATTGTAGAGAGTGGAGGTGAATATGAAAGCCATTACGTATCTCCAACACCTCGCAAAGTACATGGCACATACTTGGGGTTCCATAAATTCTTGTCTGATTGAATGGCATTGTCATTATTGTTTCTAATTTCCAAATGAGGAGCTTGAGGCTCAGGTAGGTTAACTGACTTGCCAAGAATCGCCCAACTCTAAAAAGCAGTATTCAAATCCCTCACCATCCAAAGCCTGCACGGTGTCCACTGTGCTGCTGCCGCTACTGAGTCAAAGAAACAAATGTTGAGAAGGTCTTTGAAGTCCAGAAGGAAGATGTTGGGAACTTGTGTATTCTTTTAATTTTCTCCCAATTAATTTGCAATCTCATTTGCACTAAGCCACCTCTGCCTGGGGACACATTGCATCTGCTTATGATAACTCCTTTTCTCTTCCCTTCCCTCCTCTCATTCACTAAGACTAAAGACAAGAGATTGGAGGTGAAGAAGTCAATTTTATTTTAATTGCTTACAGATCCATAAAATATTGAAAGAAAAATGTCACTGAGGATTACCAGAAACAGGCCTCTAAAATTTTTAAATGAAAGATATGCATGCATCAAGGTCAAATCCATTGCCCAGGAGAGCTCATAAAACAGGAATGTTAATTGTCCCACCTAATGGCCATCTTTAATTTTGGCAGAAAGCCTGTTTTCAGGAGGAGACATTAAAATAATTAAATGTAAAATAAACAAAAAGGAGCTTATTGCATAAATTCATGTTAAGTACCTTAGCCTGGTCAAGCCCAGAAATAAGAATAAAGGGACTTATATGTTTTCACTTGTCTGAGGGGTAAGAACACATCTTGTGCTGCTGAGATACACTCATTTGGGGAGTAGTATGATTTGTGCCAGTGATGAGAGGTATTGGCTTGTTCTTATACACACAGACATAGACCCAGACGCAGACACACACACACACACACACACACACACACACACACACACACATACACACACACACACACCCCCAGGCATGCATGCGCATGTGTAATTCCTTGTAGGCAGATACCTAAGCACATTTAACATTATTCCTTGAACATAATTATTATTAAGTTGTTATGATTGATTAATATATACTTAAAATGAACATGTTTTAGGTCAGAAGCAGCTAGGAGGAACAGTGGATATAATTGTGGACCTGGAATCAGATGGTCTTGACTTTGAGACACTAGGTAAATTTCATAATGTCCATCTTCCTCAGTTCTCTCAACTGTAAAAATAGCACCTACCTCTCTGGGCTGTTATGAGGATCAAATCAGATAATATTTGTAAAGTTCTTGGCATAGTTCTGGGCATATAGTAGATGCTTAACAGATTGTCATTCCTTTCCTTACCCCTATTTAATCGTGAAGGAACTTGTTCATCCTCTTTATTCTGACTACTGTTATAATTCCTCTGTTTCAGCTTGACAAACCTTGCTCTGAACTCCCTTTCCCACAATGCCATCCTCTCTTACTTTCTTCTGCTGCTCATACTGTAGCCCTCTTTGGAACGTCTTCACCTGTATTTTTTTTTTTTACTTTAACTTGTATCTTTCTTAGTTACAATGGATGGAATTTATGGTGCCTATCAAATTTGAGAGCCTATGAGTCCCTATTTATATTCTTCAGTGCATACATATTTCCTTCTTCATAAACCTGGCAGCTGTTGGGCAAGAGACAGTCCACTAAGATGGCAAAGAAATGGGATTTCACACTACTTGAGCATTAGGTGAAGGAGCAAGGTTTCATAGGATCATAACATCATAATGCTGGACTTGCCAGATACCTCAGAGTCTATCTATTTCAGTATCATCAAGGAACACATAAAGACAATGGTGATGCTTAGTCTGGAGAAAACCCATGGTGGATATGATGACTGTATCAACATATCTTAAGGGTTGTTGGTTAGTTATTAGCTAGTTCTCCTTGATTTCAGGGGACAGAACTTGAACACACACACACAAAAACAGCCTAAATATGAGTTGGGGGATGGCAGGGGGCAGCGGTCTAACCATTAGATCCATCAAAAAATTGAATGGAATATATTTGGTTATAACAAGCTCCCCTTCATTCAAGGTCTCCAAGAGAAACCTGAAGGACTATTGGTATGATATATTGTAGAAGCAATGTTTGTTCAGTGATGTGTTGGGACAAATGACTAGAATCTTCCTTTTTAATCTGAGATTCTTCTCTGTGTGTCTCTGTGTATAGGTATGTGTTTAATTTCCTGAGTTACAAAATATGTCTTTTCTTAAATATCTCCATATCCCTCTCAATGCCTTGCTCAGGACTAAGCACATAAGAGACACTCAGGCAGCCCTATGGGTTTAGGTGAAACATCTGTCTTGAAATCCTTACCTACATAGTCCCCATGATTCACATTTTCAGTACCACGCTCCAGTTTGGTACTTGAAATTGAGAAGGACAAGTAAAACTAGACAAAAAGTTAAGGCTTCTTTCTCATGGCCACATGGAGCCCCTGAAATGAAATCTGTAGAAGTTACCTAAGTTCTCTCGGGTTCACTCTTGATTTCAGTCTCTAGGTGGCACTGCACTGGGCCTGAAATCAGGAAGACCTGAGTTCAAATGCAGCCTCAGATACTCACTAGCTGTGTGACTACTGACAAGTCATGTAGCTTCTTTTTGTCTTAATTCATTCTAGAAGGAAATGTCAAACTATTCCAGTATCATTGCCAAGAAAAGCCCATATGGGGTCATGAAGATTTAGATACAACTGAACAGTTGAAAAACAAAGTAATATATCCTACTTCACAAGATTGTTATGAGTATGAAATAAGGTATGCCAAGATATTTGCAAACATTAATGCGCTATAAAAACACTTGATATAATTTTAAAATGTTTATTGAATTGAATTAAATTAAATGATCATAATTGGTACCTACAAATGTCTAGATGCTAATTATGTCTCCTATTTCTTGGTAAAGCATAGGTATAGAAGTAAACAAAGGTATTACCCCACATGTCTCCAGTCTCTGTTTTGATGCCCTTCTTGCCAGGGAGATGACTTAAATTTTGACAAAATGTGCCTGAGACTCTATATGATTAGAAGCAGATGTTGGGATTAGACAAATGTCCTTGAAGTCATTGGACTAGAAACCTCTGGGGTTGGAATCTGTCAGAATGTGTTATGGAAATGCCATGCACAAAGGAAGGTAAATGAGAGAATGGAGAAGAAAATGTACCAAGTGGCAACAATCTGGAATATTGACAGTCAAATGTCTTGAAAGCCCTGGGAGAGTTGTATACGTTGAAGGTGATATAGTTTATTACCATCAACGGACATGTTAGCAATGCCATCCTTCTGCTATAAAAGGAGCTTTTTCTATTCCCCCCAGTGTTTCCTAACAATGCAGCTTATACCTTCTCTCCCACTCTGAGTTCCTGTGTATCAGGCTGCTTCTCTGCTTGACTTGGGAGCTAAATATCATCCCACTTTGGGGGTTATTGTGTCCGTTTGAAATGATACTTGGATTCTCTTTACCAGATCTTTGGTTTGCTTGAGCTCTGAATTTCTTTCTCTAGTACATTGTGATATCTATCTGAACTTTCTTTCCCAGGCTCTGGATCCTGACATTGCTCTTGCCCTCCCAGTACCCCACCTGGTGATGCTACCTTGACCCAAGCCAATAGACTTGAACGTGACCTTTTGTTTCGTTGGTGTCCAGAAATGCGGAATGATTCCAGGAATTATGAGTAGTAATAGAACTGATTCCTTATGTCACAAATAAAAGTCAAAGACTTTATTTTCTATCCCCAACTTGTATAATATATGCAAGGTTTCCTTCCCTTTGTAAGTACATGAGATCCTCTACTGTAATCCATGCACTGAAAAAAATCAATTTTATTTTTCATTATTAATCTAATGCTTTAAAAACAAACTTTGCTCAATATTGGCTTTATTTTACTTCCCTCACTCAACCACCAATCAGTTTGATTTCAGGTTATTCACGCCATTTCATGTGACTTCTGTAATGCTAAGCAAAGGCAACTTCTAAGGTTCTGAATACCAGCACAGAAAACTCCATTTATTCAGTGACGATTAAGGCAAAACATTCACAGAACAGAGAAAATAAAAATACAGTGTAACTCATTTATTTAGCAAGCAAGTTCTCAATTCAATTGCTAAGTATCAAGGTCCAAGTACCCCACCCCTGGACAGTACATTCATTTAGTCAGTCAAAGTATCTCTTCTCAAATGAAGATTAGCTTCCAATCATAAACAAAGTACATTCATTTTCTCACTCAAAGAGCAAAAAAAGTCAAAAGTTTCCCACCCCTGGATCACAACTGAATTACAATACCGTCGATTAATGCCAAACACTTTCTCAAAAGGGGCAGGAGAGCACAAAAGGCCATCTACCCTTAAGCTACAAGAAGGTTAAGATGTCATCACAGCATTGAAAACCTAAGGATGGACTCTTCCTTCATCTTGACAGGAGGAAAGATTTCAGTGATCTCTGTTCCTGGGAAGACAAAGCTTAACAAAGCCACAATATGCATTGCTAGTGTGCTCATTAATTCACTCTCTGCCTGCAGAACAGTCCCAGAACCCCTGAAAACATCAGCAAGACCTTTTTCCAAGATTTCTGAAAACATGCAACAAGAAAATCCTCCTTCAGGCCTTCTGAACCAACCGCAAGTTCCAGGACCTATACAACAGCAGCACTGTCCCTTCACCAGCAGACAAATCTTGCAAAACAACATCAAAACAGACAGACAAAAATAGAATACAGAACTTTTTCTATATGTATATATGTATGTGTGTGTATGTGTGTGTGTGTATGTATGTATATTAGACTGGAGCTAATGACTTTATGAGAAAACAAGATACTATTAAACAAATCCAAACAAATGGAATAATAGAAGGCAATGTGAAATATTTCATTGAAATATGAATTTG
>JAQQSU010003026.1:0-14493 GCA_028627135.1 Pseudochirops cupreus
GTAGACACTTTAGCACAGGGCCTAGGGGCAGGGAAGATCTTCAGATTCCCATAACAGCAGGAAAGGGGTTAAGCCTTTGTTATAGAGCTCAGGGCTTCCCTATCTTCCCCTAAATGACAAAGCATTCCAAAGTTAGTTTGAAGCTGATCATATCCTCTAGACCAACAATATTTAAGGGAGCAAACAGATATACTTCTAGTCTTGTATCTCCTCTTTCTGAGGAAAGCAGTGTGGTGGCCTCCAGCCCCAACTACCTGCTTCCCTTCATGGCAGGAATAAAAAACTTCCTTGGAGAAAGGCAGAGGAAAAAGAGATTAGAGATGTCTGTTCTGCCTTCCTTCAAGCCACACAAGGGCATTGTCCTTGCCAAAGATGGGCCTCATTACACATGTGGGGCCCATTACCCTCTTTCCTTAGAAGGATGCTTTTGACAAAAATATGGAAGTCTGAAAGAGGGGAGGGTTTGATGGGAAAGATGAATTATTTGGGTCATATTTGAAGATATCTGTCAGAGACTTGGTTTGAAACATCAGATAGTGGGTAATTCAATACTAAAGCTCAAGGGAGATAATTAAACCCATGGGAGCTGATGAGGTGAGGGAGTATAGAGAGAAAAGAGAAGCCTTGGGGAGCATCCAAGGATGTAAGGGACAGGAACTGGACGATGCTTCAGTAAACAAGATGAAGAAGGAACAGTCCAAAAGGTAGGAGCAGAATCAGAAGAGAAGAATGTCACAAAAGAAGAGAGGTAATAATATGTAGGAGGAGAGAGGGGTGTCACCTGAATTCATAGCTCAGCTAACTCAATGTATGACTCTGGGCAAGTCACTTCTTCTCCAGAGGCTTCTGTTTCTGCTTCTATAAAATAAGGAATTGGAAGATATCAGATTAGGGGTAGTCAATCCAGCTCAACAAACCCAACATTCCCCTCCAAAATTGACAAAATAGAAAAAGAGGTACAAAATCTCACTGAAGAAAATAATTGTCTAAAAATTAGAATTGGTAAGTGTAGTGACTCCATGAGACATTAAGAAACAATTTTTTAAAAGTCAAAAGGATGGGGGAAAAAAGGAAATGTGAAATAGCTCACTGGAAAAACAACTGACCTGTAAAAAAGATCAATGAGAGCTAATTTAAGAATTATTGGACTACACGTTTGGTTTTGTTTCTTCTTTCCCATTGTTCACTCCATTGGTTACAACCCTTCTATACAACCAGACTAATGTCCAGTGTGAAAGTATTCGCAGATCCTATACTTGACTGCATGCCGCCATTGGGGGGAGGGGGGAAGAAGGAAGGGAGAAAATTTGAAACTCAAGGGATTGTAGAACTGAATCTTGTAAACTAAAAGTAAATAAACGAATCAATTTAATTTAAAAAAAAAGAATTATTGTACTATCTGAGATCTATAATCAAAGAAAGAGCCTAGACATCATATTCCAAGAAGTTATCAAGAAAAACTGCCTTGATATCTTGGATCCAGTGGATAAAATATAAATGGAAAGAATCTATTACCTCCTAAAAGAGATCCTAAAATGAAAACTTCCAGGAATATTATAGCCAAATTCCAGAACTCCTAGGTCAAAGAGAAAATACTTCATGTAGTCAGAGAGGCACAATTCAAAATTAATGGAGCCATAGTCAGGATCACACAAGATTTAACAGTTTCCATAATAAAGGGGTTGGAGGGCTTAGAATATGATATTCCAGAAGGCAAAGGAACTAGATTACAACCAAGAATAACCTACACAGAAAAACTGAGTGTAATCCTTCAGAGGGAAAAATGAAATAGAGGACTTTTAAGCATTTGTGATGAAATGACCAGAGCTGAAAATTCAATATTCAAAATGCAAGATTCAAGAGAAGCATAAAAATGTAAACACGAAAGAGTAATCATAAGGGACTCAATAAACTTAAAATGTTTACCTTCCTATAGGGGAAGATGATACATGTAGCTCCTAGGAACTTTATCATTATTAGAGCAGTTAAAAGGAGTTTTCATACATAGAAGGGAAAATGGGGGGAGGAGGGTGGCAGGCAATGCTTGAACCTTACTCTCATCAGACTTGGTTCAAAGAGGGAAGCATATGCACACTCAGTTGTATATGAAAATGTAACTTACCCAGCAGGAAAACAGGAAGGGAAGAGGATAAGAGACATTGGGGGAGGGGGGAGAGAAGAGAGAATGATAAAAGGGAGGGAAGATTAAGGGAGGCAGTAGTCAGAAGCAAAACAGACTTTTGAGGAGGGGCAGAATGAAAACAGAGAAAGAAGGAAAAAATAGAAGAAAATGGGATAGAGGGAAATACATAGTTAATAATCATAACTATGAATCTAAAAGGGATAAACTCACCCATAAAATGGAAGCAGATAGGAACTGGATTAGATGACAGAATCTGACAATATGTTGTAAACAAAAGACACATTGGAAACAGAAAGACATAGCCAGAGTTAAAATAAATAAATAAATAAAGGGTTGGAGCAGAACAGCTTCAGCTGAAGTAAAAAAGACAGGGTAGCAATCATGATTTCAAACAAAGCGAAAGCAAAAACAGACCTAATTAAAAATGAGAGTTATTCCCCAATTAATAAATGGTCAAAGGCAATGTTCAGAAGAAGAAATCAAAGCTATCTATAATCAGATGGAAAAAAATGCTCTAAATCACTATTGATTAGAGAAATGCAAATTAAAACAACTATCAGGTGCCACCTGGCCCCTATCAAAAATGACAAATGCTGGAGGGGATGAGGGGAAAATAGGTACACTAACAAACTGCTGGTGGAGTAATGAAGTGGTCTAACTATCTGAAGATTAATTTGGAACTATGCACAAAGGGCTATCAAATTGTGCATACCCTTTGACCTAGCAATACCACTTAGGTCTGTATTCCAAAGAGAACAAAGAAAAAGGAAAAGGATCTATATGTACGAAAATATTTGCAGCAGCTCTTTTTGTGGTGGCATAGAATTGGAAACTGAGGGGAGATTCCATCAATTGGGGAATGTCTGAACAAGTTGCGGTATATGATTGCGACAGAATGCTATTGTGCTATAAGAAATGATGGAGGGTGAGGTGGTTTCAGAAAAACATGGCAAAAACTATATGAGCTGATGCAAAGTGAAGTGAGAAGAACCGGGAAAGCAATGTTGTAACGATCAACTGTGAAAGCCTTAACTACTCTGTTTAATACAGTGATGCAAGACAAATCCGAAGGACTCATGATGAAAAAATGCTATACACCTCTAGAAAAGAAAGTGATGAGCTTTGAGTGCAAATTGAAGTATGATTTTCTCTATTTTTCTTGCTTTTAAAAAATATGGCAAATACAGAAATGTTTTACATGATTTCACATTATAATTGATATATTGCTTCCATCTCAGGGGGTGTGGAAGGGGGTTGGAGAGAAGGAAGAACTTGGGACTCAAAATTTAAAAAGAAAAGAATGTTAAAAAAATAAACTTTTGATAAAAATAAATATAAAATAGAATGAAAGGTTGGATCAGATTAGTGTCACCCAACCATTTTGAAATTTTATCCCAAGTCAGATATCGATGGGAAATTTTTACCCCAAGAACTAAAAGAAAATGATAAAGGATGGATCAATGCTCTTACTGATGTAGGTACTTGCCCCATCACTACCTGTCTACAACTTTCCATCCTGTGTGAATCCTGTCCATGTCTATTGGTTAGGGAAGTCATTTTCAGGGCTAGGCTTTCCTCAAGATCTCTTGACATCATGTGCAGACCAGCAGAGCATTCCAGTCATCCATCAGTTTTCAATCACGTGGCTGGCCCACTTTTGTCTCCAGTCATGACTCTCTGATGACATCCTTCAGCTTTTCTGATGCAATTTTTAGTTGGTAATAATATTGCAGCTAACTCATACCCACTACATATTTATTCATTTTCCTTTGGATGATTTTTAGCTTACTTATTCAGTGACTGTAGTATTCCATGCCTGGAAGCCACATAGCATATGTTAGAAGAATATTGCTAAAATGATGGACATCTAGTTTGTTATTAGCATTGTACAATTTCTCAATGGCAATGCAGTTGCTCTCCTTCTACTCTTCTGTTTTTGAAAGATGTAAAAAATATTGTTAAACAACCCTCTGATTATCAATATCAATTGAAGTTTGAAGCAGGAAAATGTAGGCTCACCAAATGTGTTGACGATCTTTATGGAGGATGTATATAAGAAGGATTCCATACAGATGCTGAGGTTCTCCAGATGCTACTGTTTGTAAATGCTGGTTGTATCAAGCCCTAGACCACTGCAGAGTCTTCTGAGTTAGATCAATAATTACTCTCAAGAATACAGCATAGCTTTGCACTTATAGAAAACTAAGTGGGCAAAAACCACGTCTCATTCAGATTATGAAATTGGATGGACAATGCACAGACCCAGTCCATCCATCCATCCATCCATACATACATCTTGCACAAATATTGATGATGGACAATGAGCTGGGTTGTTCAGTCATTTCAGTCGTGTCCAGCTCTTCTCGGCAAAGATACTGGAGTGGCTTGCGATTTCCTTCTCCAGTTTATTTTATAGATAAGGAAACTGAAGCAAACAGGATTAAGTGACTTGCCCAGGTCACACAGCAGGTGAGTATATGAGGCTGGGTTTGAACTCATGAAGGTAAGTCTTCCTGACGCCAGGTTCAGCACTTTATCCAGTGCACCACCTAGCTGCCCCAATATGCTGGAACCAGGATTGAAAATAGCAGGGTTTTTTTAAATAGATGAAATTCAAGCATAAGGATAAGAATCACAGAAGACACTCCAGGGCATTGAAAATAATTCTGGATAATGGAAGTGAAGCTATCTTAGGCTGTCTACTTCCCTTTTTAGAACTTAGGTGGCGGGGGAGTATTCAAAAGGTTGGCTCATATTAAAGGTGCCTTTGGTAGGTAGGAGTACTGTGGCCACAGCCCACATCATCATTACCTGGAAGTAGAAGGGGAAGAGGCCAGCCTTGGATACTTCCACTCCTCCATCCTTTTTCCTTCACCACTACGCCATGCCATCCTGCTCTCTCTCCTCAGGCCACCCAGTTTATATTTAGTTAGGAAGAGGGGAAACTTATCCTACTGAGGACCCTCCCATGAGCGGCTTCGGGCCTTAGTTTGAAGACTCATGAATCAATAGTCATCAAAGTAGGGTATAGGAAAATTCAAGCATGATCCCAAATAGTCTGTTTACAACCAATCATAGTGATATCACCATTCTCAAAATGGTCCGTTGTGGGTGTGTCTTCAAAACAATTAAACCACTCCCTAAACCTATTTTAACTCAACATTCCTCCACCCTTCCTGTTCCCACATCTATCCTCCTTTGGCTCTAGCAGATGTCTGCCCTACAGGCAGGTACCCTAATGGTTCAGTATTGTATAGGCAAGATACTTTGACATTCCTCCACCATCACCCCCCACTCCCCACATCTCCATCATTCAAATCACCTAACACATGGATTATTAACTTATTTTTGTGAGCTTGTTTTCTTCAATTTTTTAATAACTGCATTTCAATATAATTAATTTATAATTGCATGCATTTTATTTTATTCACTTAAAAACATTCTAAGAGGACCCTAGGACCCTTTAGCTAGAGGAACTGGGGGAGAGATTTAGGGGATTCCCTAATACCTCCTTGTCTCCCCAGGGCAATGTTTTATGATTTTTGCTTTTGCCTTCTTCATAAGTAATTTTTTTTAATGTTTCAGAGTTTATGGCATCATTTTGGTGATTTTTCTGTAAATAGGATGCACATTGGTGAGGGCTCAGAAGCTGAACTAGACTATTGAGTAGTAGAAGTATATTTGTCCCATACTATGGTTACCTTGAGAGTTTGAGTTAACTGGTCACTGACTCTAGGAAAAGAAACAAAACAAAAACAAACAAACAAAAACCCAGACCTGCCAACATGAGAGCAAGTTGGAGTGAGTGAACCAGCCCAAAGAGTTCAGGGGTTTTGTTGCATGCCATACCTTGTCTACATTTGAATTCTTACTCAACTGAATCTATTCTTTTCAAAGTTATCAGTGATTTTTTAATTGCCGTTTTTTTTACTCCTCATCCTTTTTAATCCCTCAGCATGTTTGATACCACTGTCCACCCTCTTTCCCTGCTGAATACTCTCTTCTCTCTGTGTTTTCATGACTGTGTTCTGCTGTCCTTGATTTTCCTTATGCCTGAATCATCTGATGGATCCATATCACATCCCCTAACTATGGATGTGCTCCCAAGGCTCTGTCCTGTTCCCTCTTCTCTTTTCTCTCTATATTCTCTCTTTGTGATCTCATCAGCCTTCATTCAATTTTTATATCTATTCAGATGACTGCCAGATTTCTATATCCAATCCTGCTCTCTCTTAAACTTTAGTCCAGCATCATAAACTGCCTATTGGAAAATTTTAACTAGATGTCTTACAGATAGCTAGATGTTGCAGTGGATAGAGCACTAGGTCTAGAGTCAGGAAGATCTGAGTTCAAATCCGACCTCTTACTAGCTGTGTAACCCTGGGCAAGTCACTTAACCTCAGTCTGCCTTAGTTTCCTCATGTGTAGAATGGAGCACCTACTTCCCAGGGTTATTGTGAGGATCAAATGGGATAAAAATTATAAATAACTTAGCACAATGCCTGGCACATATTAAGTTCTATTTAAATGCTAGTTATTAGCTATTTTCTATAGATATTTCAAATTCAATGTCTAAAACAATCCGTCATCTTTCCTCCCTAACTCATCTCTCTTACAGACTTTTCTATTTTTATTGAAGACACCCCATCTTTCCCTTGACTCATTTGCAATTTCAGAATCATTCTCAATTCCTCATTCTCCCTCACCCTATGAATCCATTAAATTGCCAAATCCTGTCAAGTTCTGCCGGCTTTTCTATGAATTGTGCTAATCTATTTTTGCTAAGAGTACAACACTTTGAGAGACAGCTAGGTGGCGCCATAGTGCGAAGAGCATTGAGCTTGGAGTCAGGAAGACTCCAAATATATCCCACTGGCAATGTGATCCTAAGCAAGTCACTTAACCACTGTCTGCCTCAGTCTCCTCATCTGTAAAATGGTGATAATAGGTAATTGTGAAGATAGAATGAGATAACATTTGTACTGCCTCTTCACCTCTGTCTTTTAGAATCAGTAATTTCCTTCAAAGCCCAGCTTGGATGCCATTTCCTATGTAAAATCTTTGCTGATCCCCCCATCAGTCAGTGTCTACCCCTTAAATAAGACTGTGTGTATATATGTGCACACACACATAAAATATACATACATATCCATACACATATGTATATACCTACACATCTATACATTCATATATGTATATATGCATATACATACATAATATACTCATGTGAGTACACATTGTCTCTCCAGATAGAACATAAGCCCTTCATGAGTTGGGGCTGCTTGTTCTTGTCTCTGAATCCCTAGAGCCTCACTATTTACCTGGTGCTCAATCACATCACTATTGTTTGATTGACCAAGTCACAAGGCTACCCCTCTAAGCAGCAACCAAAGTCTCCCTTTCAGAAGGGAGGGCAAGATTCCACCAATTCTATCAATGCCTCCTCACATTCAAGCAACTCAGGTGAACATATGTGCAACTTACAAGAGAAATACATCTTACCTGTGGGAGCCCATTCACAGGAATATGGAAATAATTCCTGTTCATTTGTTTTTACAAGAAATTGCTTTAAAAATCCCCAAAACTCTGGAAATTTTTTAGCCTTGGTTCTAGACTTTTCTAGATTTTCAGGACACCATTTTTCTCTTGGTTCTCCTCCTGCTTCTCTGACTACTCCTTCTCAGTCTCTGGATCTTTAGCGGCATCACACCCTCTCATTGTAGGTATCTCCCAGGGTTCTGTCCTGCAACCTCTTCTCTTCTCCCTCTTTGTTACTTCTCTTAGTGATCTCATCAGTTCCCATAGATTCAACTACTATCTCTATGCTGATGATGCTCAAATAAATACACCCATCCTTCTTTAACCTCTCTGCTCATCTGTCTTGCATCTCCAAGTGCCTTTCAGATTTCTTAAACTGAATGTCCAGTAGACATCTTACCATATGTACAAAACAGAACTCATTATCTTTCCTCCTAAGCCCTCCCCACCTCCCTATTACTGTTGAGGTCAACTTCCTCCTCCTAGTCCCTCCAGCCAACATCCAAAGGGTCACCTTTGACTCCTCAATACCTCTCATCCCCCATATCCAAGCTGTTGCCAAAGCCTGTTAATTTCACCCTTGCCAAATCTTTAGAATACACTCCCTCTTCTCTCTTCTATCACTGCCCCCATCATCTCACATCTGGATTTTACAATAGTCTGCTGGAGAGTCTGCTGCCCCAAGTCTCTTCCCACCCCAATCCATCCTCTATTCAGCCACTAGAGTGATTTTCAGAAAATACAGGTCCAATCATGTCACCCCTTACTCAATAAACTCTAGTGGCTCCCTATGGCCTCCAGGATCAAACACAAAATCCTTTATAGTTATCCCTTCCACATCATGACTCTCCCCATATGTGGTTTCCATATATCATCGGTTGGCATAAGAAATTAAAATGGAATTTTGGGGGAGTTTGTGGAAGTTGCATATGATTTACAAAGGCCAGTGCACAACACAGAAAAAGTTTAGAAACTCAGAAATGCATAAAATATATGTGTAGTATTGTATACTATCAACATGTTTTATTTTTAATACCATAATAATTCAGACTTCTTCTCTAAAGAAGGGAGGACCAAAACTTTTTAGCAGATTTTCCAGATGGCCAATGGGACTAGGGGGCAGAGGTGGAGTGGTGCCATGCCTCCAACCCAAGTGATACGGAAAGAATAAGTGTCTTCAGCTTTCAAAGCCTTTTACAACCTAGCCCCCAGCTACGTTCCAGTCTTCTTACATCTTACTCTTTAATATGTACTCTGATTCTGTGACACTGGCTTCCTGGCTGATCCATGAACAAGACACTCTTTCTCTAGGATCCTGCCGTTCTCTCTGTCTGTTCCCCAGCCCTGGAATGCTCTCCCTCCTCCATTCCAATTACCGACCTGTCTGGCTTCCTGACTAAAATTCCTTTTTTTTTTTTTTTTTTTTGCTTTTTGGAGGGTAAAAGGTAGGGCAATTGGGGTTAAGTGACTTGCCCAAGGTCGCGCAGCTAGTTTTGTGTTGTGTCTGAGGTCAGATTTGAACTCAGGTCCTCCTGACTCCAAGGCCAGTGCTCTATTTACTGTGCCACCTAGCTGCCCCTAAAATTCCACTTTCTATAGTAAGCCTTTCCCAAGCCTTCTTAATTCTAATGCCTTCCCTCTCTTAATTATTTCCTATTTATCTTCTATTTAGCTAGTTTGTTCATATTTGCTTGCTTCTTGTCTTTCCCATTAGATTGTGAGCTCCTTATAGACTGTGTTTTGTTGGTTTTTTTTTTGTAGTCCGAGACCTAGCCCTTAGTACAGTGCCTGGCGTACGGTAGGAGCTTAATAAATGCTTATTGACTGACTGGTTTTGGCTATGTGTTATTTTGCCTCTTGATGCACCATTGTTTTCTCTATAGTGATACCTAAGTAGTTCTTACAACCTGAATGGCAAGGCAGGCTCTCAGAATGGAGTAGCCCTAGAGCCCCAGGATCCATTTAAGAGGCCCATTGTTTAAGCTTTTGGTGACCTTCAGTTTAAATTGGAATTTTTCCAAAAAATCTGCTGTTTGTTTTTTTCCTCCTAAAAAACAGTTTAAGTTTGTATGTTCTCTGCTTTTCTGAGAATTACTTTGATGGAAGTTTAGGGGCCTCCATTTTGGTTGAGCCAGAATTCGTCTCACTCCCATCTAAAGAACTCGTTCGCCCTGTATTTTTCCTGGTGTATTCTAATCTAAGTAACTTCTCTGATTTTTGTTTGCTCTTTACTTGAACAAATGAGAGTACTTTGTAGTCTAAATTTGTGATGGTATTTTAGGTAAATTAGCATGGGAGCGGGGTGGGGGAAGAAGTCAAATTGGTGAATGTAAACCAACAGCTACCTTCCTCCTTTTTAAGATCTAGTGACTGGCAAAGAACTGGACAGAAAGGATGTCCATCAATTGGGGAATGACTAAGCAAGTTGTGGTGTCTGATTGTCATGGAATCCTACTGGGCCCTAAGAAATGGTGAGCAGGTCGATTTTAGAAAAACATCAAAAGACTTGCTTGAAATAATGAAGAGTGAAATGAACAAAACCAAGAGAACATTCTATACCGTCACAGCAATATTGTTTGAAGAATAACTGTGAACAACTAAATTATTCTGAATATTATAAAAAGTCAAATCAACTATAAGGCACCTATGAAGGAAGATGCTATCCATCTTCAGAGAAAAAGCTGATAAACAGAAGTAGATATAGTATGGTTTTAAGATTTCATATATGTATATACATGTACACACATATGTGCATATTACATATAATACACATATATATGTCCAATGATGGTCTTCTCTAGTTCAAGGTGGAGAGGGAAGGAAGGAAAGAGTTTGAAACTTAAAATGTAACAAAAAATAAATAAAATTAAATTTCAAAAAAAGAGCCAGTGACCAGGGAAGTGACTTTTGTTTCGAATCTACTATACCTCTATAACAGCAATATTTAGGGAGAATGATAGATATGATTCTAGTTTGTCACCCCCCTGGAGCCTGGTGGAAAGAATGCTCAGTCAGGCAATGCTCTAAAGCGGGGGTGGGGAGCTGCATCCTTGAGGCCACATGCGGCCTTCTAGGTCCTTGGGTATGGTCTTTTGACCGAGTCCAAGCTTTACAGAACAAATTCTTTTTTAAAAAAATTATTATTATTGTTATTATTTCTAGAGATGGAAGGGAGCTCAGAGGCCATCTAGCCCAAGCTCCTCATTTTATTTTATTTTCCCAGAATTTATTTATTTATTTTTAGTTTTCAACATTCATTTCCACAAGACTTTGATTTATAATTTTTCTCCCCATCTCTCCATTACTCTCCACCCTAAGATGGCAAGCATACTGAATACCCCTTCCTCCATTCTCCATTCTCCATTCTCTTATATCTCTCCCATCCCTCTCTTCCCCCTTACTTTCTTGTAGGGCAAGATGGATTTCTATACCCCATTGCCTGTTTATCTTATTTCCCAGTTGCATGTAAAAATAATTTTTTAACATTTGTTTTTAAAACTTTGAGTTCCAAATTCTCTCCCTTCTTCCCTCCTCACCCACCCTCACTGGGAAGACAAGCAATTCAATATAGGTTATATACGTGTAGTTACACAAAACATTTCCATAGTAGTCATATTGTTTTGAAAGACTAACTATATTTCCCCCCATTTATTCTATTTTCTCCTTTGCCCCTGTCACTTTTCAAAAGTGTTTGCTTCTGACTATACTCTCCCCCAATCTGCTCTCCCCTCTATCATCCCCTCCTCTTATCCCTTTCCTCCTTATTTTCCTGTGAGGTAAGATACCCAATTGAGTGTGTATGTTATTCCCTCCTTAAGCCACGTCCAATAAGAGTAAGGTTGACTTACTCCCTTTCACCTCCCTGCTCTTCCCCTCTTTTATGTGAGATAATTTACCCATCTCACCCTTTCTCCTCCTCCAAATATATTCCTCTCTCATCTCTTAATTTTATTTTTTAGATATCATCCCTTCATATTCAACTCACCCTGTGCCTTCTGTCTATATATATATATATATATATATATATATATATATCCATATAGCCACATACGCATATCCACCCACCTATACATACACATATATGTACATATACATATATATATATATATATATACACATACATATATTCCCTTCAACTATCCTAATACTGAGAAAAGTCTCATGAGTTACAAATACCATCTTTCCATGTAGGAATGTAAACAGTTCAACTTTAATAAGTTCCTTATGATTTCTCTTTCCCATTTACCTTTTCATGTTTCTCTTGCTTCTTGTATTTGAAAGTCAAATTTTCTGTTCAGCTCTGGTCTTTTCATCAAGAATGCATTTCATGGGATGTCCATATTTTCCCCTGAAGTATTATACTCAGTTTTGCTGGGTAGGTGATTTTTGGTTTTAATCCTAACTCCTTTGACCTCCGGAATATCATATTCCAAGCCCTTTGATCCCTTAATGTAGAAGCTGCTAGATCTTATGTTATCATGATTGTGTTTCCACAATACTCAAATTGTTTCTTCTTGATTGGCTCTAGTATTTTCTCCTGGGAACTATGGATTTTGGCTATTTCATATATACATATATACATATATATGTATATATGTATACACACATATGTATATATGTACATATGTATATGTATGTGTATTGCACATGTACGTATGTATGTATGTATGTATGTATTTGCTTTTTGGAGGGGGGAGGGCAGGGCAGTTGGGGTTAAGTGACTTGCCCAAGATCACAGGGCTAACAAGTGTTAAGTGTCTGAGGCCAGATTTAAACTCAGCTTCCCGACTTCAGGGCTCACTGAGCCACCTCAGGAGTTTTCTTTTTGGGATCTTTTTCAAGAGGTGATGGTGAATTCTTTCCAGTTCTGTTTTACCTTCTGGTTCTAGAATATCAGGGCAGTTTTTCTTGAGAATTTCTTGAAAGATGATAATCTCAAGGCTCTTTTTTTGATCATTCCTTTCAGGGAGTCCAATAATTTTAAAATTATCTTTTCTGGATCTATTTTCCAGGTCAGTGGTTTTTCCAGTGAGATATTTCACATTGCCTTCTATTTTTTCATTCTTTTGGATCTGTTTTATAATATCTTGATTTCTCATAAAGTCATTAGCTTCCATTTGCTCCATTCTAATTTTGAAGGAATTATTCTCTTCAGTGAGCTTTTGAACTTCCTTTTCCATCTGACCAGTTTTGCTTTTTTAAGGCAATTTTCCCCTCATTGGCTTTTTGGGCCTCTTTTGCCATTTGAGTTAGTCTATTTTTTAAGGTGTTATTTTTTTTCAGTATTTTTTGGGTCTCCTTTAGCAAGTTGTTGACTCATTTTTCATTATTTTCTTGCATGATTCTCATTTCTCTCGCCAATTTTTACTCTACTTCTCTTACTTGATTTGCAAAATCCTTCTTGAGCTCCTCCTTATCCTGTGACCAGTTCATGTTTTTCTTAGAGATTTTTGATGCAGGAGTTTTGACTTTGTTGTGTTCTTCTAGTTGTATGTTTTTTTTGCCACCAAAGAAAGATTCTATAGTTTGATTTCTCTTCCTCTGTTTGCTCTTTTTCCCAGCCAATTACCTGACCTTTGAACTCTTTGCCATAGTAGAACTCTGCTTCCAGAGTAGAGAGTGCTATGTCCCAAACTTCTGGGGTTTTGCGCAGCTGTTGTCAGAGCTTCTTCTAGACACCTGCCTCAGAACTGTGAGGGAGACACCCTCTCCACAGCTGCCCTAAACTCTGCCATGCCAGCATTTCTCACCCTAGGATCGCCACCCAAGACTGTGACCCACATCCAAGCAGGGCAAGACAAGAGAATACTGCCTCAGCAACAGCAAAGAGATTCCTGCATTTGCCCTCTCATCAGCCGCTTTGTCCCCCCATCATTTGTGGGCCTAGAGCTCTGGAAGCAACCCCTGCCCCAGCTGTCTCAACCTCCACCACCCCAGGGGCAGGGGTAGGACTGTGTTCTTCTCTCACTGAGGTCTAACAGAGTTTCCCCACTGACCTTTTACTTTCTCTTTGATATTTATGGGTTGAAAAGTCTGGAAACCGCCACGGTTGCCAGTGATTCAGTCCCCTGAGATCTGCTTTGGCTAGTCTGTGCCGCAGGTCTGTGCTGGCCCACATGGGACTGTGCTCTGCTCCCAGCCAGGTGCAATAGACCCTTCATGTTGGCCTGCCAGGCTACCTTCAGCAAGAGATTTGTTTCACTCTGTCATTTTGTGGATTCTGTAGCTCTAAAATTTGTTTAGAGTCATTTTTTATAGGTGCTAGATGTAATTGGGAGACAACTTTAAATGGGATTTGTTCTGTGAAGTTTGGATTCAGTCCAAGGGCCACACTTTAGGACCTAGAGGGTCACATGTAACCTTGAGGCCACAGGTTCCCCAGCCCTGCCTAGAGACTTGCTTACCCTGCTTCTCTTTTGCTCCTCAAGGTATGATCCAGATCTCAGATCATATATAGCAGTGCCTTTTTCAAGACAAAATTTGACGTGTACATATCTTACATGGACAAGCATACCCCAACTGTGCGCGTGTATGCACACACACATATAATATGTATATCTTGTTATATGTTTATATTACATATGTATATCTTGTTCTGAAGGCTGTTATACAGCAGATAAAGTGACTACTTTCTGTAACTGAATAAGGAATGTCAACTCATTTTCTTTCTAAGCTCTTTTTTTTGATCATGGCTTTCTGGTAGTCCAATAATTTTTAAGTTGTCTCTCCTGGATCTGTTTTCCAGGTCAGTGGTTTTTTCAAGGAGATATTTCACATTGCCTTCTATTTTTTCATTTGTTTGGATCTGTTTG
>JAQQSU010003027.1:0-14493 GCA_028627135.1 Pseudochirops cupreus
AGAGAGAGAGAGAGAGAGAGAGGAAAACAAAAACAGAATGATATTTCCTAAGCATAAGTCTTGCTTTGGCATTTCCCATAAACTCCAGTGACTCCTTACTATCTGTAAGATCAAATACGAGCTACTCTGTTCGGCGTTTGAAGCCCTTCACAATGTGGCTCCAGCCCACCTTTCCAGTCGCTGCACTCCCCTTCACTCACTTGAGGTTCTACCCAAATTGTCCTTCTTGCTGTTCCTCATACACGACATGCCGTTTCCCATCTCCATGCCTTTGCACAAGCACATCTCTGGGATGGAGTCCTTCCTCACCGCTGCCTCTCAAAATGCCTCATTTCCTTTAAAGTTCTGGCCTGATCTGTGCAGCTGCCGAGCACACCATCCCCATTTCCTTGTAGTTGTTTATTTGTTTGTTTGTTTTGAGGGGGGAAGGCAGGGCAGTTGGGGTTAAATGACTTGCCCAAGGTCACACAGCTAGTAAGTGTGTCAAGTGTCTGAGGCTGGATTTGAACTCAGGTCCTCCTGACTCCAGGGCAGGTGCTCTATTCACTGCGCCACCTAGCTGCCCCTCCTTGTATTTATTTTGCATCTACTTCTGTATATTCATGTTGTTTTCCCCTATAGAGTAAAAACTTTTAAAGGATTGTTTCCCTTATGAACTTGTATCTACAGTACTCAGCTCAATAACTTGCAAAAAGCAGGCACTTAGTAAATGTGCTGATTAATTGATCTCCCTATTCTGTGATTCTATCACACTACTTCGATCCATCAATAAACATTTATTAAACTCCTACTTTATGCCAGGCACTATGCCAAGCGCTGGAGATAGAAAAAGAAGCAAAAGGCAATCCCCGCCCACGAGGGATTTACGATCTAATGAGGGAGACAATACACAAAGATATACAAATCAAACTATCTACAGGATAAAAAGGAAATAATTTACAGAAGGAAGATGCTAGAATTAAGTTGAGGAAAGCTTCCCAAAAAAGATGTGATTTTAGTTGGAAATTAAAGGAAACTAGGAATTTCAGTAGTCGGAGTAAAAGGGGAAGAGCATTCCAGGCATGGCGGACAGCCAGAAAGAATGCCCAGGGCTGAGAAAGGGAGCGTTTTGCTCATGGAACAGCCAGGAGGCCAGTGTCACTGGACGGAAGAGTGTATGTTGGTTGGAGAGTAAGGCAGAAGACCGGAAAGGTCTGCTTACCCTCTCCCCTCTCCAATCTGTCCTCCACAAATTGTCTGCTTCATCTCCCTTCATACGTGCATCCACTGGTGATACTCTTCTACTCAAAACCCCTCCACGGCTCCCAACGGCTTGCTGAATCAAGTTCAAACTACTAAATTTGCCAGGCAAGGCAAGGCTCCAGCCTGGAACCACCTTGTTTTCCCAGCCCTTTTGCTGCTCCTGCAGCCCCCGAGTTCTGCGCCTTAGCCCTATTGTGCTGCCTGCTCTCCCACTGTCCCACGCTTGGCCTCCACAGCGTCTCTGCTTGTACTGCTCCCTGTGCTTTCACAGTCCTCCCTCTCCACTGCAATTCTACCAATGCCTTTCTTCCTCTGCATGTTTTAAAATAAATATTTATTGGTGTTTGGGGTTTTTTACATCATCAAAATTTCCTCCTGTATCTCTCCTTCCTTCCTATATAACAAATAATATTTTAAAGGCAAAAACAAAAAGAGGAGAAAAAGCCACAGACGTTCGGAAAATATATGCAAAGTACTATCATAAGACTTCCCACCTCCGCCATTCTTGGTTATTTTGCGACATTTACTTTTGATTTTTGTGTGTGTGTGGTTGTTTTTTTCTGTGTATGTTGTTGTAGTCATTGAGTATTTTGTTTTCTTGGCTCTGCTTCCTTCACTCTACATCAGTTCAGGTAGGTCTTTACATGTTTCTTTGTATTCCTTGTGCTCATTATTTCTTACAGTACGGTCTTATTCCTTTACACAGATGCAATACAATTTGTTTGGCCATTCTCCAAGGGACGGGCATCTTTGTTTCCATTTCTTGGCTATCACAAAAAGTCCTGCTGTAAATATTCTGGATTTCATGGGGACATTCTTTTTTATCAATGGTTTCTTTGGGATATAAACCCAGTAATGAAAGCTCTGGGTCAAAGGATGTGGGCATTTTAGCCACTTTATGTGCATAATTCCAAATTGTTTCCCCCAATGATTATACTGATTCACATAGCTACACCAACAATGTACCAGCGTGCCTATCTTTCCACCTTTGACTATTCTCATCTTTTGTCACCTTTGCTAATTTTCAAGGTATTATCAGCTTTATTTTGACTTGCATTTTTTCTTGTTATTAGTGATTTGGAGCATTCTTTTATACGGTACTTTATAGCTTGCAATTCGTCTTTTGAAAACTGTTCGTATCCTTTGCCCACTGATCTATTGGGAAGTGGTTTTCTATATGTTCTTTAAAACCCAACTCAGATGTCACCTCCTCCATGAAGCCTTCCTTGATCTATACTGTTCATAATGATCTCTCCCCTTCTCCCCTTCTCCCCTTCTCCCCTTCCTAAATATTTCGCACCTCTCTTAGGCACCGTGCATGTAACACATAGCATAGTTTTCTGCATGTGTCATATCCTTCCATTACTATAAACTCTGTGAGGGCAGGAATTGTGTCTTATCTAAACTTTGTATCTCCAGGGTCCAGCACAAAGTTCTTCATGTAGTCTATACTTAATTATGTTAGCTGGATAAATAAATTAAAAATGGTATTTTTTACAATCTAGAATTTATCCAAACACCCTGAAATCTTACCTGTCCCTCCCCTCCCACTCCCAGGCTAGTCTTCTTATAGGTCTTCCCTTAAAGAATCATCTGGAAGGGTCTTCAGTAATTACTGACACTTCCTGATTTTCCAAGAAGTACAATTTGGGCATGTTCAGAATGGGATGATGGCTGCACCCTTTTATAAGCACCCTTCACCTTATACCCCACTCCTGTGTTACATCCCCTTACCCAAGGCTTGCACCTAAGAACATTGTCTGGCTCTGACAACTCCAATGATACGCTCTGAGTACTTAGAGCACAGTTCTGGCTGATTATATATATATATAATATATATTATTACATATATAGTATATATTATATATATTTTATATATATATGTGTGTGTGTGTGTATATATATATATATATATATATATATATATATAGTATAATAGAAAGATTGCTAGACCTGAAGCCACAAGACCTAGGTTCAAATCTTGGCTCTGCTACTTACTACCTGTGTGATCTTGGGCAAAGCCATTTAAGCTCCCAGTGCCTCAGTTTCCTCTTGAACACTGATTATAGAATCAAATCAGGGGACCTGGATTAGACTCCCAGCTCTGATGCTCTTTTGGCCTTACAATAGTCACAACTTCTCAGAGCTTCAGTTTCCTCATCTAATCACTGAGAGGCAATTGGTAGAGCAGTAGACAGTGTGCAGGACCTGGAGTCAGGGAGACTTGTGTTCAAATCCAGACTCAGACACTTACTGGTTGTGTGACCTTGGGCAAGTCAACCTCCTCAGTTTCCTCATTTGTAAAATGGGGATAATGATATCATGTACCTCCCAGAGTTGTTGTGAGAATCAAATATTAGATATTTGATAATAATTTATTATAATGTATTAATATATTATTAGAAAATATATAATTGCTAAATAAATTGTTATATATAAATATTTATATAATTGACAATTATGCATTATAATATTAATATAATACAATTACTATGTAATTTATATGATATATTGATACTATATTGGATGATAATATAATAAATAGATAATATAATATAACATATAATAAGTATTATAATAATAATAATAGCACCTACCTTTATGGGTTGCTATGAAGATTAAACAAGGTATTTTTTAAAAAAATTAAACACATGGTGGGCAGCTAGGTGGAGTAGTGGACTGAGGGCTGCACCTGGAGTCAGAACTCTTCCTGAGTTCAAATCTGACCTCAGACACTTAATTAGCTTGTGAATCTGGGCACCTGTTTGCCTTAGTCTCCTCATCTGTAAAATGAACTGGAGAAGGAAGAAAACCCCAAATGGGGTTATGAAGAGTTGGCCATGACTGAACAACAACAAAGCATATATATGGCTTATATATAAATGCTTATCCCTTTCCCTTCCCCCACTGTGTTGGACTAGACGTGCTCTCTAAAGTCCTTTTCCTGTCTAAATAATTTTCTACTCTACATTCTATGATCAGTGAATAAACCAAAGTGAAGAATTCAGCTATTATATGGTTCAAACAATTCTTTTCTTTTAAAAAAATTACTCATTTTTTTTCAGTTCCACATTTTCTCCCTCCATCCACTCCTCCCCCAGCTACTGAGAAGGAAAGAAATCCAATGTTCTTGATACAAATGAAGTCACATAAAACAACTGTCTACTTTTCACACAATGAATTCCGGGGATTGGTTCACACACTCCCAGATCAGTAAATGACACATAATAGAAATCAAAATTAATTTTATTGTAGTCAAATGTCAGGCTGAAGATATGAGACTCTGAGTTATTCCCTCTTTTTAAAAAATATAATCTTTATTGCCATTTCTATTTTTCATGAATAAGAAATTTGAGCACGTATGCACGTGTGCACGCACACACACAAACACACACACACACACCCCTGAAGTGGACTGAGGCTTTCCCACATTCTCCTGCCTTTCCCGTTATTCCCAAACTATCCTCCCCTGTATAGCCTGCTTTGTGCAGTGTTTGTACACTGTTGACTCCATCTGACTATGAGCTCCCAGAGAACAGAGACTAACTTTTGCCTTTCTTCCTATCCCCAGCATTTAACACAGTGACTGGCAAACAGTAGGCACTTAATAAATCCACTCCAAATTTCTGCTTATTGAAATCCTTTCCTTTCAAGATTCAGCTTGGGTCTTCTATGAAACTTGCTTTGATCCCACCAGCTGAAAGTGCCCTTTGCCTAGTGTGATAATCCAAATTACTCGGAGTTCAAATCATAGGATAAGAGATCAAAAGAGAAGGGATTTTGACTCCTCTCTCATTTTTACACATGAGGAAACTGAGACTGTTGGCATAGTGTGTATAGTGTGTATAGGGCTATAGGAAGACTTGGATTCATAGCCTGACTAACACAGAACAAGTCACCTAAATTTTCTCAGCCCTCATCTGTGAAAAGAGGGCATTAGACTCAATGGACTCTGAGCTCTCTTTCAAGTCTAAAGCTACAACCACATGAGCTCCAAAGAGGGTTAACATAATCGGTTTCTAAGCCTTTGGGAGATCCTTGTGGCAGCTAGTGGATAGGGCTCTGGGCCTGGAGGCAGGAAGACTCATCTTTGTGAGTTCAAATCCGGCTTCAGACACTTATTAGCTGTGTGACCCTGGGCAAGTCATTTAACTCTGCCTCAGTTTCTTCATCTGTAAAATAAGCTGCAGAAGGAAATGGCAAACCACTCCAGTATCTTAGTCAAGAACACTCCAAAATGGGGTCATGAAGAGTCAGACATGACTGAAAATGACCTAACAGCAACAATAACAACAGCGTGAAATTCATAAAACTCCCCTGAGGAAAGTTACTTCTGCATAAAATAAGTCCCCTCCTCCTGCCCCTTTCTGGAAGCTTCTGTGCCTCATGTTGGAAACTTCTACGACCCATGCCTCTGTAACCGGGGCCGCGTCAGCCAATCCCTACCGTCTCCTTGCCTGTGACATCAGAGATGAGAAGCCAATCAGACCCATCTAAGTGGGAGCCACCTATAAAGCCAATGGCTCTGCAGGAGACATGACCCTACAGTGACTGGGAAGGGCTGCTGGAGAGCAGGTGAGGTTGGGTGTGGAGCTGGACAGCCCCCAATCCCAGCCAGGGCAGCCTCTCTGCAGCACCTGAAGACCATCCCATGGAGAAGGTATGTTGAACCTTTCTGCTTGTGGCTTTACTTAATCTTCCCCCCCTAAGCTCCTCAGTGGTGTCCTGTTAGTTCTCACTGTGAGCCTAAAGTCTCTGGCTTTAAGTATTTCTGAGTATCTGACTTGAGTCTAAACCTCTCCATTCCAAACTAGATTTTTCATCTCTTTGTCTTGACCTTTCTGATCATCTTCATCACAGTCTGCCTTGATAATATTAATTTGTATATGGATATTTTCCTTCCCATCTCATGGGGTCCTATTTTGTATTTTCAGTGCCTAGAACATAGTTGTTGGTTTTGGTTTTTTTGTTTTGGGGGTTTTTAGGGGAGAGAGAATCTGAGATTTCATCCATGTAAGGAGTTCCCACCTAGAAGCTGGCCGTTCTTCCAGTGGTGATGGGCACTTTCTGGGCACTTTTTTTTTAAACAGTCTTACAGACTTGCCTGGTGCCACTGAGAGGTTAAGTGACTTGCCCAGGGTTGCACTTGCCACTATGGGGCAGAGGCAGTATTTCAGCCCAAGTCCTGCTGCCTACTAAATCAGGCACCCTATTCCCATTGCACGGTGTTAACTGAATTGGTGGATTGAATTTAAAGTGTGGTTAGAGAGGTTTCTATGGTGGCTCTTGCTGTCCAGTTGCCCACTCATCTGGCTCCCTCTGTGATTTCCCCCCTCCTCCCACCTCTCAGATTTGCTGTTCAAATCAAGTTCAGTGTGAGTTGAGACTTGGTGAGCATTAAGTAATTAAATTTAATGAGTATTAATTTATGCCCAATTCATAGAATTGGGAACACTTTGTTCACAGCTAAAATAGTTTGGAGGTATTATAAAAACAGCATGCTGGATTTGACAATAATTCCCTCCCTTTTTGGTAGGTATTTTGCTTGGAGTCTGTGTGATAGGGAAGGTTTTGGGGGACACTCCCACTACTCCTACATAGCTGTGTGGTACAGTGGTTCTCAAGCTTTATGGTCTTTGTGGGCGCCCTTTACACTTTTAAAAATTATTAAGAACCTTTATTTGTTGTAAATGTATATGTGGTTATATTATTGATATCTGCCTCCTAAGAAATATAAATGTCTTCATACTAGTTTTGATCCCTTAAGGGGTCTTGGGGACTCCCAGGGGTCCCTGGAACACACCTTTGAGAATCAATAGAAAGAACGCTGGATTTGGAGTCAAAGGAATCTAGGTTCTAATCTTGGCTCTACTCCTCATGCCATTTGTGCCCTCAGTTCTTGCATTTCCAGAAATGAGGAGGAGGTTGGATTATATAGATGGTCTCTAAGGCTCCTCCTAGCTCTGAATTCTTTGCTGCTGTGATCTTGGCAGAATGAGCCCAGTGACCTAGGGAATAGTAGCCATTACCAAGACATGATTTTCTCCATGGTAGACCCTCAGAACGCTTGTTTAAAAAGTGAGTGAACAAAGTTTGTGAATATTGCTTAAACCCAAAGTAAGATTTTTACTTTCAACCAGAGTGGGCTATTCACCAGTCTTTAACTGTTCAGTGTGTTGGGGGAGACGTGTTTTGCCAATATCTGAAGGCATGGAGTCTTCCAAAGGATACAATGTAACCTTTCTCTGCCCACTCATGAACTTTTGCTTTTTACCTTTTTGACCCCCTTCAGGGGACTTTTATTTTGTTTTACAGCACTGTCTCTTAAATTCACTAGCATACTCTGGGTTTTTCTTGAGCTTAGCTGTTTGAATCTGTGATTTGAATACACGGAAGGATCTTTTCTGTCAGAATTTTCTCTAGAGGCTGTTTGTGACCTGTACCTTGGTGATGCACCCATGTGTCCCAGTTCTATTGGATAAAACCCACAAAGGGCATGTCCAAGCTATAGAAGGTCCCCCAAAATGACCAGAGAGATGAGATAATTTTTCATTGCTCTTGTTCCTATTGTCCTGAATCTGCTCCATACAGGAGCATCATAAATCCCACCTAGAGCTAGGAAGGAGCTTAGAGGTAATCATTTACTCATTTTATAAATGAGAAAAAGAGGCTTTAAAAAGGAAGTGACATTCCTTATTGATGCCACACATGGTGGTGTGCTGGTAAATGTTTAATGACCAACTCCGGGGAGGGATGGGAAGAGAGATGTATTTCCCAACACATTTTTATGCTTAATCTGTATTATTTACACTGTCACTGTCACTGTCTTAAGTCAAGAAAATCAACAAAATAATAAATCAAGCCCTGATTTGTAGGATTTACTGATTTCCAAGATGTAAATGCTCACACTGCAAATTTAACTATTGGCTCCCTTGAGATGGGACAGGCCTAGCTCTAACACATCCCTGGCCAATTTGGTAGGATGCCTCAGAAGCGAGATTTGAGTGGACTTTCCACCGTATGCATTATATACTCCATATATATAAATTTTAGTCATCCCTCCCTCAGGGGTTCAGTTCAGTTTCTTTCTCCTCTGTGATAACTTTCCGGACCAGTCATTCTGGCTTGTATTGAACTCTTCCTCTGAACTCAGAGTATTCATCATCTATACCACTTGGCAATACGGTCCTGTAGAAGTTATTGTATTAATCAGTCTCATAAATATCTATTAAGCACCCTATATGCCAAGTGATGTGTAAATGCTGGCTATATGTACAAAGAGGTAAAAGACAGTTCCTGCCCTTAAGAAGCTTATGGGGGAGAC
This sequence comes from Pseudochirops cupreus, assembly GCA_028627135.1. Lineage (NCBI taxonomy): Eukaryota > Metazoa > Chordata > Mammalia > Diprotodontia > Pseudocheiridae > Pseudochirops > Pseudochirops cupreus. The sequence goes on from JAQQSU010003027.1 coordinate 8,567, forward strand.
AACATGCAGATATGGGCAAACAAGCCATATACAGGATAATAGGAAATAATTAACAGAGGGAAGGCACTAGAATTAAGAGAGGGGTTAGGGAAGGCTTTCTTTAGAAGGTGATAGTTTTGGGGTGGCTAGGTGGCATAGTGAATAGAGTGCCGGTCCTGGAGTCAGGAGGACCTGAGTTCAAATTCGGTCTCAGACACTTACCACAAAAAACTAGCTGTGTGACCTTGGGCAAGTCACTTAACCCCAATTGCCCTGCCTTCCCCCTTCCAAAAAAAAAACAAAACCCTGTATACATAGAAGGTGATAGTTTAGTTGGGACTTAGAGGAAGGTAGAGGTCAGTAGCAGAGTGGAAGAGGGAGAACGTTCCAGGCATGGAAGACAGCCAGAGAAAATGCCCAGAGCAGAGAAATGGAGTGTCTTAAGTTCATGGAATGTCCCAGAGACCAGTGTTACCAGATCAAAGGGTACCTGTCAGGGAGGACGATCTAAGAAGATGGGAAAAGTAAGGGGAGGATAGGTTATAAAGGGCTTTGAATGCCAAATAGAGCATTTTGTATTTGATCCTAGAGGCAATTAGGAGTTACTGGAGTTTATAGAGTAAGGGGGTGACATGCAGTTTAGGAAAATCATTCTAGTGGTTGAATGGAGGATGGATTGGCATAGGGAGAGACCGGAGACAGGCAGACCCCCCAGTAGGCTATTATAATAGTCCAAGGGTGAGGGGACGAGGTCTTGCACTAAGAGTGGTCGCAGTGTCAGAGGAGAGAAGGGGGCATATCTGAGAGATGCCGTGCAGGTGGAATTGACAGGCCTTGGCAACAGCTTGGATATGGGGGATGGAACCCAGTGAGGAATCCAGGAGGACTCCCAGGTTGTGAGTCTGAGGCACTGGGAAGGTGGTACTTCCCTCTACGGTAATGAGTAAGCTAATAAGCTCCTTTTTAGATATAATACATTTAAGATGTTATTCGACATTCAGTTTGAGAAAGCTAAAAGGCAGTAGTTGTAGGTGTGATATGGGAGGTCAGCAGAGGGGTTAGGGAAGGATAATCAGATTAGAGAATCATCAGCATGGTGATGGTAATTATATCCGTGGGAACTGGTAAGATCACCTAGTGAAGTGGTACAGATGGGTAAAAGAAGAGACCCAGGACAGGACCCCATGGGACACCTATGGTCAAAGGGAATCTAATCTAGAAGAGGATCCAGCAAAGGAGACAGAGAAGGAGCGGTCAGACAGGTGGGAGGAGAGCTGGGAGAGAGTGGTACCCTGACCGCCTAGAGAGAAGAGAGTATCAAAGAGAACGTGATCGACAATGTCAAAGGCCAAAGAGAGGTCAAGGAGAATGAGGATGGAGGAAGGGAGGCCACTGAATTTGGCAGCTGAGAGATGCTTAGTAACTTTGGAGAGATCATTTTTGGTGGGATGATAAGGCCAGAAGCCTTATTGTAAGGGGTTAGGAAGATAGTGAAAAGAGAGAAAATGGAGGCACCTGTTACAAATGGGCCTTCTCAGAGGAGATTAGGTACAAAGGACAGAAGAGAGATAGGATAGTTATTGGGGATGGAAGCATCAAGTGAGGGTTTTTTCAAGATGGGGGAGATAAGATCGTGTTTGTAGGCAGTAGGAAGAGCCATTAGACATAGAGATATTGAAAATAAGTGAAAGAATGGCGAGCACAGAGGGGGTAATCTGTTGGAGGAGATGGGATGGAATGGGATCACTTGAACAAGTAGAAAGGTTAACCCTGGTAAGAAGTAAGGCCACAGGCTGTCCACATCCAAAGAAAGAATTACCAAGTCTGAATGCAGATTGAAGCAAACTACTTTGCTCTCTCTCTTTTTTGTTTTGTTTTGCTTTGTTCCTTCTTTCTGGTTATTCATTCCATTGGTTATAATCTTTCTTTACAACTTGACTAATGTTTAATGTGAAGGTATACGTAGAGCCTATATCTGATTGCATGCTGTGATGGGGGGGGGGGGAAGGCAAGGGAAGGGGAGAAAATTTGGAACTCAAAAGCTTGTCAAACTGAATGCTGTGAACTAAATGTAATTAATTAATGAATTAATTGGAAAAAAAAGGAGCAAGGCCACTTCATCATGTGGGATGGAGATGAAGGAGGAGATAGGAGCAGAAGGCATCGGAGTGAGAGGAGATGAGGAAGAGGGGGGAAGAGGGAGCTCACAGTGAATTGTTTTCTGTAAAATATGAGTCCAGGTTCTCTGCTGAGAGGGTGGGGAGAGGGGGAGCCATGGGAGGTTTGAGGAGGCATGAAAAGGTCTCTAGGAGCCACTGTGGAGAATGGGATAATGAGTTGACAAGGGAAGCACAGCAGGGCCTGTGAGGGCCTGGTTGAGGTTGCGTAACATGAATTTGAAGTGACTTAGAACGATTGTGTAATTTACTGCACCTTCACCAAATACACTTATAGGAGTGAAGGCATGGGAGTGATCCAAGGCTGAGGCTTGGCTGGGCAGAATCATCTATATGATGAGGGAGCAGGGATACCAGAGAGAACAACTGCATTGGTTCACCAAGGGATCTGTAGGGAAAAGGAGAGAATGGCTAGCGTAGGGGAGATGATGGCCTAGAAGAGAATTGAGGAGGTCAAGTGATTGGAGGTCATGATGTGGACCAGGGGTAGGGAACCTGGAGGCAATTATCTTCTACCTTTTAAAAAATCTATTTATCAACTTCCCACCTAGACTGGTAGTAGAGCAGGGCTCCCATTTTGTGCAGCTTTAATCCCCTTCTTAAGCTCTCCCTAGCACAGTACCTTGAGCACAATTTTTGATAATCTTTTTTTAAAAAAAGCAAACAAATGAACAACAACAAAACAAAAGCAAAAACAAAAACAGAAAAACCCCTGATGTTTATGTAGAGCTCTCCGAGACCCGCAAAGCTCCCCAGTAACAGGCAGCCTCTCCTGTGGAGGGTGAGCTGCTTGAGAGCTAGGACCATTTTTATTTTGTCTTTATATTCTCAGGGCCTAGTATGCCTTGATGCAGAATCACTTAATGTGTTTCTTGAATTTATTTAGACAAAGCACATGCCCCATTTTCTGGAAATTTCCGTACCCTATCCTTGTATACCCTTTTTGTGAGTGTTGGAATCATAGATCTAATAATAATACTCGGCCAGCATTGATGGCAGAGTGCTTTACATACACATTATGTTATTCGATCCTCCCAACAGCCCTGTGAGGCATAAGTGCTATTTTTATCTTCATTTTATAAAAGAGAAAGCTGAGGCTGAGAGATTAAGTGACTTGCCCAGGGTCTCACCGCTGGTGATTTCTGAGGCAGGACACTTAAACTCAGGTGTTCCCGACTCCAGGTCCAGGCTTCTTATTTTACAGATGAAGAAATGGAAAGCTTGATAAAGCTGGGGAGCAGGTCTGAGTCAGGGGACTTCTTTGAAGGGTCAAAGCTGAGACCCTTTTCCTATTCTTTTTGCAGATCTAAGATCACGGCCCCCAAGAGACTCTGAGTGTTCCCTGTCACAACTGAGACCCAATTTATCACCTTTGCCCTAATCTTTTCATCCCCCTTGTGCCTCTTCCCTCTTCTCCTGCTCCAAGTTATTTTGTTTTAGCCCTTGGACCTACTTTTAATTTAAGTTAAAAAATTATTTTTTATTTCAGTTAAGTTAAAAATGATTTATGGGGGCAGCTAGGTGGTGCAGTAAATAGAGAACCCGCCCTGGAGTCAGGAAGACCTAAGTTCAAATATGACCTCAGACGCTTAACATTTACTAGCTGTGTGACCTTGGGCAAGTCATGACCCCAATTGCCCTGCCCTCCCCTTCCAAAAAGAAAAAAAAAGATTTATGAATTGACTGGTATGTCTGTCAGATTCTTTTGTGAAGGCTGCTCTAAGTCCCTTTAACTGCTGGGAAGGACGGCAATGGTGCTGAATCAGTGTTTGTTCCCTTAATTTGATGTGATGGTATTAGTAGGGGAGCTTGAGGAGGAGAGGTTTTGCCATATGAACTCTCACTGAGACACTTTTTGTTGTGGTTGAGTGGTTTCCCACTCATGTCTGACTCTTCATGACTCCTTTAGGGGTTTTCCTGGCAAAAATACTGGAGCAGTTTGCCAGTTCCTTCTCCAACTCATTTTACAGATGAGGAAACTGAGGCAAACAGGGGTAAGTGACTTGCCCAGTGGGGTCCCACAGCTTAGCTTGCCTGTCAGGAGCAGACCTTGAAATGAGTTCTTCCTGGCACCAGACTGTCTCTTTGTCTATACTCTCTATCTATCTGAGCTGATTGGTTGTTGTTGGTCCTCACTGATTCCTCCCTCAAATCATCATCTCTTTAATAAACTTATCTTGACAAGTTTTAAAAATAAATTTATTAATGTCTTTTTTTTTACTTTGCCTAAATTTCCCCCATGGTCTTTCCCTTAGTCCCTCTCAGAGAGCTGTCCCTTATGGAGTGAGGGGACTGACCAGTAAGCCCAGTCCTTAGGAGCCTGTTTAGAAGACATCAAGCCTGCTCAGCTGATGTAATTCCCCACATTGAAGAAGCTGGGGAGCCTGTTTTGGGGAGAGGTGCGATGATGTGTAATAAAGGTGCCTTGGAAAGGTTTTTAGAGAATGTGTAAGATATTTTATAACTAGGTTCAGGTCTGCTAACTCCATGGTGGACAGCAGACAGCTGCCTTTTTTATGGGGAATTGATTTTCTGAGCATGCTGCATAGGCTTATATGGACTGGCCTTACTGGCCTATCTCCTACACACTTATAACAAAGAAATTTTTTTTAAAATAAAAAGAGAAAAAATTTTGCAAAACCCATCAATACCCAGAAAATAATCTAATAATCATTAATTACAAAAATTATAAAAATTATAAAAAATAATAAAATTAAAAATAATCTAATAATCTAATAATAATAATAATCTAATAACGTTCCACGTCCCTGCAAAGGAGCAGTATCACCTTATATCCCTTCTTTGGAGCCAAGTTTATTTGTGTAATTTTGCAACATTCATTTTTGAATGTTTGGGGATATTTGTTCTTCAATTAAGTCAGTAAGCTTTCGTTAAGGGACTGCTATGTTCCAGGCACTGTTTTAGCCCTGGGATACAAAGAAGTGCAAAGATAGTCCCTGTTTTCAAAGACCTCACTCTAATGCAGAAGTTCCCAAACTTATTTGGCTTACTGCCCCTTTTTCAAAAATAAAAGTACTCGGCACCTACCTGGAAATCTACTTTCTCTAATCGTATAATTTTTTAAAATTTGCGTTATTTTTAAAAATATTTCATCTTAAATTTAATAATTTATTGTTAATTTGTGGGGGGGGAGGTTCCCTGCTTTGAAGTTTTGATGATGTAATATTGCATCATGTAACTGTATAGTATCCTATTCTAAACAAGTCATTACACGGACATATTCCTGCCCAATGCATGCTGTACTTCCCAACAATATGCCACGCACTCACTGGCAAACACTTACTTGTTAAGAACTATCACCACGGATGGCTAGGTGGTGCACTGAATGGAGCACCGGCCCTGGAGTCAGGAGGACCTGAGTTCAAATGCGACTTCAGACACTTAACACAAAACTAGCCGTGTGACCTTGGGCAAGTCACTTAACCCCAATTGCCCTGCCTTCCCCACCGCCAAAAAATAAAAAAATAAAAAAGAACTGTCATCAGACTTGACCACAGATTGGTTACAATTTGGATTTTGTGTGTTTATTTGGAAAAGAATGAAATCACTAGGGGGCGGAGCCAAGATGGCGGCGTAGCAGCGGCAACATATCGCAGCTCTCACATAGCCACCCCAAAATACCCATAAAATAGGACTCTAAACCAATCCTAGAACTCCAAAACGCACACAAAGATACTTCCCACTAAAGTCAGCTCGGCTACGAGGAACCCTATCAGCACTGCGAACTGAAACCAGCCTGCCCTGAAGCCG
>JAQQSU010003028.1:0-14493 GCA_028627135.1 Pseudochirops cupreus
CTTCAGAAAGCTTTTGAGATTCTTTTTCCATCTGGCAGATTCTACTTTTTAAGGTGTTCTTCTCCTCATTGGCTTTTTGGGCCTCTTTTGCCATTTGAATTAATCTATTTTTTAAGGTGTCATTTTCTTCAGTCAGGTTGTTGACTCTTTTTTTCATGATTTTCTTGCATCATTCTCATTTCTCTTCCCAATTTTTCCTCCACTTCTCTTATTTGGTTTTCAAAATCCTTCTTAAGGTGCTCTGTGGCTTGTAGGAAGTCTTCATGTTTCTTGGAAGCTTTTGGTGTGGGTGTGCTGACTGTGTTGTCTTCCTCCCATTCCATGCTTTGATCTTTTTTGTCCCAAAAGAAAGAATCTAGAGTCAGATTGCTATTCTTACTTTCCTTCCTTTGCCTTCTCCTTCTCCTTTGACTGTTGCCAGTCAAATACTTGATTTTTTAGCTCTGTGGAACTCTGCTTCCACAGGGGAAAACTCTGTCCCAAATCACTGGGGTTTTCATGTCTACTGGCGCTATTAGGAGGCTGCCATTGTTTGGCATCCCCCACCAGCTTTGGCTCAGTGAAAATGCACCCCAGGATCATCACCCAAGACCATGATCTGGATTCAGGCTGCTCAACACAAGAGCACTTAGCCTCTGAACAATCACTTGCCCCTCCCCTGCAGTCTGCAGGCTGGGACCTCTGAAGCAGTGACATGGAGGCAGCTGCTGGGCCACTGCTTCTGCCACTTTCTTGCCCTGGAGGCAGTTCAGCTGGACCACTTTTATCTTCCAAATTCCACTGACCTTTCACTTAGTCCTAATTTCTTATACCTTGATAATTCAGGAAACTTCCACAGGTGCCAGTGATCCACTTGCTTGAAGGCTCTAGCTGCAGCTCATCCTGGCCACGCCAGGGCCAAGCTGTAGTTTCAGGCTGGGCTGGTTTTGGTTCCCAGAGCACTGCAATGGGCCCTTCCTGCTGAGCTGCCTTCAGCAAGAGGTTTATTTTTGTGAGTTTTGGAGCCCTAAAATTTGTTTAGAGTCATATTTTATGGGTATTTGAAGTGGCTATGTGAGAGCTGTGGAGTTTTCCTTCTTCTATGCTGTCATCTTGGCTCCACCCCTCAAATGAAAATTTTTAAATTATAGGACCAAAAATTTGTCATGTCTCACAGATATGACAAATTGCACAGGTTTGCTTTTTCAAATATAAATCTTTCTTACAATAGAGAGTTGTGAAGAGGTAGTAGGATCATCAGATAATTACATCATCAGAGAGTAATATAAAAAAATTTAAAAACCTAAAATAAAAAGAAATTGGGTTTTTCTTTTGCCTTTTTCACCAAGTGATATTTAAATCATCTCTAGCATTCAAATCATTTTCCCTGAATAGTTTACAGATTGCCAGATAGATTCTAAAGGGTAAGTTTCTACTTACACTCAGCCAATAATCTTCTTGGCAAGAAAGAGCAAAGTTGTAAATGTGTGCCCAATATACACTCAAAGGATTTTAGAATAGCAAGAGAACTTAGCATACTGAACAGGAAGTGCCAGGCACATGCAGATGATAGTGACAACTACAACGACAGCAATGACAATAACTGTCAAAGCCCAACCCCATTATACATGCTGTGTGCGGGTTTGGGGGAGGAATTGGGAGAGGTAGGTAACAGCAACATAGGTAACTTCTAGTCAGAGTTATTGATTACAGCAACAACTTGATGCACCCTGAGAGGACTATGATAGTTGTGAAAGGAACCTTGAAGCCCTTATAAATTGGGCTCTGGGGATGACAGTTATTGGATGTTAATCTAATTCTACTTAGTGTTGCTTATCTACTTAGTGTTGCTCCAGTTAGTGTAATTCAACTACTCCTTAAGTCAAAGTGACTTAGGGTTGTAGTCTAGCTCTATTTGAAACTATTATGGTGATTAGTATAATATAGAGTACAATGAAGCAGGCAAAGCCCCTTCATGTTTTAAAACCGTTAGAAGGCAAGAAACAATGGAAGAAATTAGATATACCAGGATCCCTCTTTCTGGGAATGCATCAGTGCAGAAGGTGTTGACCCATGCAAAAAAGCAAACCATAAATATGCAGGAATGGACTGTTTTCATTGTGACTATTTTCATTATGCACCACTCTATAGCACAACAAAACTAGAAACAAATCTTCCCAGCTATATGTGGGGATTTCATACTATTTCTGTAACTAACACCCTCAGCTCCTACTTATACAGCAACATATTGAAGACCTATGTAGGACAATCATAAGAAACACAATGAATGAAATAAGAATTGACAAAGAGGTCAATTAAAATATTCATATAACAAAAATAATTATGATAGTTTTTTTATTTGTATTGGCAAAGAACTGGAACTTAAGGGGGCGTCTAAAATTGAAGAATGACTGAACAAATTATGGGGCATGAATGTAATAGAATAAGACATATCTGGTGACTAGATTCATGAAACAGAATTTCTTTCATTAACTAAGAGATAACAAATCCCAATGAAACAATTAAAAACGTCAAAATGCCCTTGAGATTTAACAAATAAACCATATTTGGTTGGGGGCATTATCACAGATAAAATTGTTGCTGTCAATTGCTCAGAACAACCATTGATCCATAGAAATTGCAGAATGTTTTTAATAGATGTTACCATGCTAACTATTCATAAAATCCAAGCTACATGAATGGAAAACTTTCAAAATATAGAGACTTAGCTGAAGAAATCAAAGTCATGTGGGGAATAGGACAAGGTAGAAATCATCCTTGTTGTTCTGTCTTTCTGCTACCTGACCTGAGCTCTCCTGAAGACACTTTCGGTGAGCCTATACAAGATGAATTTACATCTAAATACTTTAATGAAAGTGATTACTTTATCTACCTGAGTAATGGCTTGCCAAATGTTAAATATCAAAGAATAATTGAGAATAATTACTTGTCCCAGGATTGTTTCTATCTGAATTTCATCAAACAAGATGAGAATGAGTTTTCTTTGGTGATACTAATTAATAATTATAACACTAATAATAGTATCTGATATATGGTTTATTAAAGCTTGCAAATTGTTTGAAATAAATGATCTTAGTTGATATTTGAAATAATTCTGTGAAATACTGTAGATTTTATTATCACCACTTTATGCAAGAGGAAACTGAGGCCAAGACAAGTTAGGTGTTTTTACTGTGGTTATATAGCTATGTTACAGCTAGAATGAACTGTAGAATATAGAACAGATTATAGAATTGGAAATAATCTTTTGTTGTTGAGTAATTTTCAGTCATGTCCAACTCTTTGGATCCCATTTAAGTTTTTCTTGGCAAAAATGGTGGAACAGTTTTCCATATCCTGCTCATTTTGCAGATGAGGAAACTGAGGTAAGCAGGGTTAAGTAACTTTCCAGGGGGTCACACAGCTTTATACACTGAGCAATTTAGATGATCCATCCAATCTAACTTTTTCATTCTATAGATAAAAAAACGGAAGTCCAGAGAGAGTTGATCAGGAGCATATACCAGGGCCTGAACTACAAACTAGATCTTCTAACTTCCAGCTTTAATTCTTTTACCACATCTTGTTCAACTTTTTGTTTAGTATAATATCTCTTGACTTTTAACTATACTTTTCACTTTCTTATGGAGGTAGTATCATTTATTATTTCTCCCCTTAAATTTTACTCATTATCAAGCACAATAATAAAAACTATGCGGATGTGGTATAACACAAAATGCAGTGTTTTTTTGAACTTGAGCTTGATTTTGATTTCTTACAACATTATTGAATGTCTTGTTAAAGGTGTGGTTTGTGAGTACTTAGAAAGGGAAACTATGATTACTGTTAACCAGTATACATTAATCAACAAGACTTGGTTTATGTATCAACACCATTTTCATTTCACAAAAGGAATTGAGAAGGATTCCTTCTTTGACTATTATTCCAAATAATTTATTTAAAATTGAAATTAGTTGATCTTTAAATGTTTGCTGAATCAATTGTAAATCTGTATGGTTTTGATGCCCTTCTGATGCTCTGATGCCCTAAGCAGTTCATATCATTGTAAGTATCCTTCCATTTCACTTAAATTATTAAATTTATCAGCATATAATTTGACAAAACACTCAAAAAATTGTTTTATTTTCATCTTCATTAATGATGTATTTCCTTTTTTCATTTTTGATACTAGAGATTGCTTTAATATCTCTTTTCAAAAATTATATTTTTTTCATAAAACTAACTTCTAGTTTTATCTATTAATTCAATGGTTTTCTTATATTTAATTTTATTAATCTCACTTTCAATTTTCAGGATTTCAATTTTCTGTTTAATTGGGATTTTTAATTTGTTTTATTTCTACATGCCCAATTCATTGATCTGCTGTTTCTCTATCTTATCTATGTAAGCATTTAAAGATATAAATTTTCCTCTGATTACCACTTTTGCATCACCCCATAAGTTTTGGTATGTTGACTCATTATTAGTATCTTCAATGAAATTATTTATTGGTTATATGATTTGTTCTTTGACCCACTTATTCTTTAAATTAGATTATTTAATTTCCATTGAATCTGCAATCTGTCTTTTCATGGTTCTTAATTGTACTTTTTATTACATTATGATCTGCTTTTCTCCATTTGAATATGTGTTTTTTATGCCCTAACATAGGGTCAGTTTTTGTGTGAGTGCCACATGTCACTGAGAAAAAAAAAAGATATATTCCTTTCCATCCTTATTCAATTTCCTCTAGATGTCTATTATATTTAGTTTATCTAAGATTCTATTCATCCCTCTGACATTTTTCTTATTTCTTTTTTGGTTAGAATTATCTAGTTCTAAGAGGTGAAAGTTGATGTCCCCCTCTGTTATGGTTTTGTTATCTTTTGCTATCTATAAATCATTTACTTTTTTCTTTATAAATTTGGACACCATAGCATTTGGTGCATAAATGTTTAGCATTACCTTTACTTCATTATCTATAATGACTTTTAACATAATGCAATTTCCCTGCTTATTATTTTTAATTAAATATTTTACCTTTAAGTTTTTCTGAGATCACGATTGCCATCCCTGCTTTGTTTTTCTTTACTTCAGATGAAGAATAATAAATTCTACTCCAGTTCTTTATTTTTACTCTTTGTGTCTCTCTCCTTTTTAAAATGTTTCTTGTAAAAACACATTTTAGGTTTTGCCTTTTGATCCATTATGCTATTCATTTCCATTTTATGGCGAATTCATCATACTCACAAAGTTATAATAACTAGTTGTGTATTTCTCTTCATTCTATTTTCCCCCACTGTGTTTCTTCTCATTCTCTTTTTGACCTGTCCTTCCTCAGAAGCTTAGTTTACCTCTGACCACTGCCTTATCCCCATGCCCTTCTGATTCCCTCCTATTTCCTATTTTCATACACTCCTATTTCTTTGTAAGCTAAGATTTTATACCCAAATAGATGTATATGTAATTACATCTTTAATCCAATTCCAATGAGAATAATTTTCTTGCACTATCCACCTTCCACTCCATTCTCCTTTCCATTGTAAAAGTTCTTCCATTCCTGTCTCTTCTGAATAAGGTAATTTGTTCCATTTTGCCTCATCCTAAAACACAAAACCCCTATTTTTTAAGATCATCCCATCATAATCAACCTTAACTCAAGACCTCTATCTATGTATACTTTTTCTCACTAACCTAATCATAACATTTTAAAGAGTTATCATTATCATTTTCCCATGACAATACACAGTTTAACCTTATTGGATCACTTATTTTCATGTTTATGTTCGTATGTTTCTCCTGATTCTTATTTTTTGAAAGTCACATTTTCTATTCACTTCTGGCTTTTTTTCAAGAATGTCTGAAAGTCCTTTACTTCATTAAATATTCATTTTTCTCTTGCAATATTATACTCAGTTTTGCTGGTTAGGTTTTTCTTGATTGCAAGCCCAGCTCTTCTGCTCTTTGGAATATCATATTTCATACCCTTTGGTTTTTTAATGTAGGAACTGCTAAGTCTTTTGGGATCATTAATGCAGTATCAAAATGTTTGAATGGTTTCTTTCCAGTTATTTGTGATACATTCTCCTTAACCTGAGAGATTTGAAATTTAGCTATAACATTACTGTGAATATTAATTTTGAGATCTCTTTCAGGCAGTAATTGGTGAATTTTTTTCAAATTCTACTTGATCCTCTAGTTCTAAAACTTCAGGTAAATTTTACTTAATTTCTTGAAGTATAATGTCTAGACTATTTTGTTTTTAATCCTGACTTTAGGATAGTCAAAAAATTCTTATATTATCTCTCCTTGATCTGTTTTCCAGGTCAGTTGTTTTTTCCAATGAGATATTCTACATTCTTTTCTTTTTTTCATTATTTTGATTTTGTCTTATTATTTCTTGTTTTTTTATGGGGTCATTAGCATGTTCTTGCCTAATTCTAATTTTTAAGGAGCTATTTTCTTCAATAATGTTTTGGACTTATTTTCCAATTGTTCATAATTTTCTTGCATTACTCATTCCCAATTTTTCCTCTACTTCTCTTTTTTGATTTTTTAAAGTCCTTTTAAAGCATTTTCCAAGAATTGTTTTTGGACTTGTGACCATTTTTCTTTTTACTTTGAAGCTATCCAAGTAGCTGTTTTGATTTCAACATCTTCTGAGTTTGAACCCTGATATTCTCTATTGCCATACTGACTATGGCAGGTTCTTTTGTTGCCAGTGATGCTGTTTTCTCATTTTTAATGACCTGTTTTTTGGCTATTAAGTTTATGTTAGGGTATAGCTCTGTTTCTAGGGGGTGGATAATAATGTCTCATGTTTCAAGTTTGTCATGTTATTGTTTTCAGACTCCTGTCTGGAAGTCTGATTTTTTGATTCTTTTGATGAACTCTGATTCAAGACCAGGTATAGCCACTGCTCTTTTCATTCTTTAGTTTATGAGTGACTTCAAGCCATCCTCTCTACCCCCGAATGGTAGCCAGTTACCCTTCCACCCTCGTTAGCTGCCACTGCAAATATTCTCACTTTCCAGGGTCTCAGAAATGTACCAACAACTTCAGTTCTCTAAAAGCTACAAATGTCAGTTCACCACTCTTCCCTGGAATTGAAAATAGTGACTCTACCCTCATCCAAATGGCTAAAACCATGTCTTCTCCATCTGGGAAACCTCAGATAGGGCTCCCGCCCCTCTACAACTGCACTCACCAGGTGCTGATTCCTACTTTCCATAATGATGGCCTAGGATCATGTCCATTAATGTGCCTGGGTCCCAAGTCCAGTGCCAATAAAGGAACCCCCACAGTCTTCCATGATCAGCCACCTTTTGTGGGACAAAATTTCCAGAAGTGTTGACTGCCACTGGCACAGCTGCCTTGAGGGCTTGCTCTTTTTTGATGAAATGGTATCTGTGCTTTGCTCATGGCCAGACCACTACCCTGTAGGTCAAATCCTTCGTAATGTCCTCCTAAATTGTCTTAAACCAGACAACTCCTTTATCCTGAGTTCTAATATTTCTGCTACTCTAGAATTCAATCTGAGGCATTGTTTTAAGTTATGTGGAGGTGAAGTTTGGAGAACCAGGTAATTTCCTACCTTATTCTGCCATCTTCTTACAACCCTTCCCTAAGCTTCTAAATATAAAGAACTTAGTCTATAAAGGGACATGTTTTAGAAACAGCATGGTGTAATGTTTAGAGTGTTGGACATGGAGTAAGATGACCTGCAATCCAATTCCTTCTCAAAAACTTACTCAGACAAGTGAGTTAACTAAATTCTCTCAATGTCAGCTGTCTCATCTGTAAAATGTGGCACTTCCTTAGAGGGTAGTTGTGCGTATCAAATTATAATGTATTTAAAGTACTTTACAAATCTTAAAAATGATATATTATTATTATAAGATATATTGTTACTGTTATTATTATTATTATTATTATTATTATTATTATTATAAGATCTGTACACAGAGTCCAAATTATGCTATGGCAAATATCTAGAAGAAGCTGTTTTTATTCCTTCCTCCCAGGATCACTTCCTGCTGTGAGCACTGGTTCCAAATCATCTCCTTGGTCCATTCTTCTTATATGTCTGCCACACTGAGAAGGCTGAGGAATCACAGTAAGGACATTCCCATTAAAACACCTGATGGGTCTTTAGGAGAGATTTATGAGACAATACTCCATAAATCCATATTTTAAAATGCACACATGTTGGATTCTCACAGAGGGGGATGTGAATAATGGTATAATTAGTGTTATAAATGCTGGATGTATTCTGAAAATAATCTATTTCTGCTTAAAATCTATGTGGCTTCACAATCCACTGACTGAAGCAAATTTTTTACATCTTCATTTGGCAGATAGAAACATTGATTCCTCACCATTCACCAATCTCTATCATGGCATATGCACATATATACCTCAACCCATTCCCCAAACACTCTTTTCAGGTTCTTCACCCACTATCATTCATCTGTGCAGAAGTTACATCTCTCCTTTGCTCACTGCCTGCCACTTTTTCTCCTCATTCTTTCTCCTCATTCTTGTTTGTAATTACCATTAAGATCCTCTATCCATGACAGGAGACTTGATTAGGTTGCAAAGCAACTCAACAAGAAGTCTGGAGTTTGGATTTCATTGTCATCTCTGTCCTTAGTCCATTGTGTGACCTTAACCTAGTATCATAACCTCTCTGGCTTTCATTTTCTATTCTGAAAACTGCCAATAGCTATATTTGATTTATTCTCTAATGATTAAGACAGAATAGTAATAGAGTACTGTAATCATAGTGCTAGAAGCTGTCTTTGATCATAAAATGTTAGATCCAAAATGTCAGAATTGTAATGTAAGGAACCTTTTAATATTAATTAATTGAGCTGAACAGGGTGATAGAATGCAATATTTTTTTAATTGGAAGACTTTGGGACACAACAGGAGGAAATGTTTGAGATGGAAATAATTTTAGGAATTATTTAGTTTCACTCTCATTTTGTGATTGAGACAATGAGGTGAGAGGGGTAAAGTGATACTGATACTCACATACTGAAAACAGCTGCAGAGCTTCAACTCAAACCCAGGTCTGCTGACTCCCAGTCCATTCATTTGAACCAAACTGTCTTCTGGGATTGGGGAGAGGCTGGGTAGAATGGAAAAGAGAGTGCACAGATTCTTTTCTTGGTAATGGAATTCTATCCCACTGTTAGGTGGATGGAGCATTTGGTCCCAATCAAACTCCAAATCATGAGTTCTCCCAGTCTCTAAATTGCTGAGATGGACAGATGGGCCCAAGGCTTATGTGACAAAGCAGTTCAGACACGTCTACTACTCCATTATTATTTTCCTCTCTTGTACTGTCTTCTATTTGTTCCATTTTTTTCCCTCCTTGAATATTTTCTTTCCTGCCTTCTGGTCACTGTGTTTTACATGGGACCAGAGGTTGTTTTTTTGTTTTTGTTTTTGTTTTTATATTTTCTAGGGTTCTGTTTCAGGAGAAACAGACAAAAGTATTGACAACTTTCCTTGTAACTGTGAGAGTCACTATATGTTGAGAAGAGTAAGTTTCTTTATCTGTAATATGAGGATGGCTATCCTTTCTTTGCCTCTGTCCCAGGATTATTATTATGAAAAATGAGCTAATGTATGCAAAGTACTTTGAAAAAATAGATTGCACTCTCTGTTGCAATGTGAGTTATAACTGCTATTTTAGTAGTTTTCATGTTCCAGTTTAGAGAAAGAGTTTGAATATTCTGCTGTCAGAAGATCTTTAATGTCTCTTGGCTGTAGGAATAAAAATTATAACTTCCAATTCAACCTAGGGTACATTTGTCTAACCCAAACTTGCTAATGAAACAAATTATTTACAGCTTTATTCAGAAAGAAGGAAACTTTTTTTTTTTCATTTGCTTCCTTAGAATTTCCTCCTTAAGTTCCTGGGTCAGCTCTATGGAGCCTAATATGATAAGTGTAAAGCCTTTTCTAGGTATATACCATCGGGTAATTTGTGCTTTCTCCAATTAATAGATATTCACGTAGTTTTTTTTTTAAAGATTCGTAAATACTTTAAATGTACATTATATATATAAATATATAATATACATTAAGCATGCATTACGTAATTTGAGTCATAACAACCTTTCTGAGGGGAAATACTACATTTCCATTACAGATGAGGAAATAGGTTGGGAAAGTTTAATTGACTCACTTTCCAAAGTAAGTCTCTTAAATGTAATTGCATTCTTGGTCTTCTTGATTTCAAGATCATCACTTAATAATACATCATGATATCTCTTAGGTACTCCCTTTCTAAACTGTAAGGTTTTTCTAAATCTGAGTGACCAAAATACTGCCTACTCTCTGAATGTTTTCTTTTCCAGAAAAAAAAAATTCTTGGTTCCTTCTTTTGTTGCTGTTCAATTGTGACTGATCTTTCTGATTCTAATTAGGGTTTCTTGCCAAAGATACTGGACTGCTTTGCCATTTCCATTTCCAGTACATTTTGCAGATGATGAACTGAGACAAACAGGGTAAAGGACTTGCCCAGGGTCACACAGCTAGTAAATATCTGAGACAAGATTTGAACTCAGGCTCTCCTGACTCCAGGCCTAGGGCTCTATTCACCCTACCAACAAGCTGCCAAGCTCCTTATATGCTATGGGCTCAAGTCAAGACACTTCAAATCCTCCTTCCTCATTTTTGGGTAGATTTGAGCTTATTATTTCTTTCTTAAATTGTGGTGCCCAGAACTGAACTCAATATTACAGGTATTGCCTGAATAGGTCAGAGAACAAAAGCATTATGCCCAATTTCTTTCTAGAAGTTAAGCCTTTTTAAAATATTTGTTTCCAATTGTTTTTATTTATTTTAGTTTTCAACATTCTTTTCCACAACATTTTGAGTTACAAATTTTCCCTCATCTATCTCCCATCCCTCACCACAAGATGGTGGGCCTACTGATTGCCTCTTTCCCCAATCTGTTCTCTCTTATATCCTTCCCTGTACCGGCCCTAACTTTCTAGTGCAGTAAGATAGAATTCTATAGCCCAGTACCTGTATATCTTATTTACAAGATGCGTGAATTTTTATTAATATTTGTTTTTAAAAATTTAATTTCCAGATTCTTTCACTTCTTCCCTCTTCACCCACCCCAACTGAGGAGACAAGCAGTTCAATATAGGTTGTACATGTGTAGTTATGAAAAATGTTTCCATGGAAGTTATATTGGGAAAGATTAACTATTTCCCTCCACCAAAACTTCCCATTTATTCTGTTTTCTCCTTTGACCCTATCCCTTTTCAAAAGTGTTTGCTTCTAACTATCCTCTCCCCAATCTGCCCTCCTGTCAGGGTTCTCTCTTAGAGTGCCCCAACTTACCAGCAGAGGCAACCGGTTACACACACAACTCAACGACGCTAGCGTATCTTTCAGGAACAGAAGAGTCACGGCTCTGAGGTCCAAACAGAAAAGTTTATTAAGGTCTCTCCATGGAGAAGCCTTAAAGCCATATACTAAGGCAGGCTTCCCAGGATACCTCCCAGCCCTAGGTCTTAAATAGACCCCAGGTCCACATACCACACGTGATAGAGCCCAGCTGAACAGAATTGTGAGAGGGGGAGTACAATTACAAGGGTATGAAGGCCCCAAGGTGTGGTGATGTCAATCAGGAACAGCAGGTAACCCCACGCAAGAGAGTCTTGAGCAATGCAGTATCCCCTGGCCGGGGACAGTGCGATATGCCGTGACCTCCATGTGACCCAACTAATTCCCAGGCCTCAAACACTTCCCTGTGGCATGACACAACTTGTTGCAATGTGAACCTCACACCCTCCCTTTGATCATCCCTTCTCTTATCCCTTCTCCCCTATTTTCCTGTAGGGTAAGATACCAAATGGAGTGTGTATGTTATTCCCTCCCTAAGCCAAATCCAATAAGAGGAAGTTTGACCCATTCCACTTCACCTTCCTGCTCTTCTCCTCCATTGCAATAGATTTCTCTTGCCTCTTTTATATGAGATAATTTACCCTATTCTATCTCACATTTTTTTTTTTTTGCTTTTTGGAGGGCAATTGGGGTTAAATGACTTGCCCAAAGTCACATGGCTAGTAAGTGTGTCAAGTGTCTGAGGTCAGATTTGAACTCAGGTCCTCCTGACTCCAGGGCCGGTGTTGTATTCACTGTGCCACTTAGCCACTCCTACCCTATTCTATCTTTCTATTTCTCCTTCTACCAATATGTTACTCTTGATTTTATATTTTAGATATCATTGCTTGATATTCAACTCACTCTGTGCCCTCTCTCTATTTGTATATGTACACACATATACACACGCTCACATATATATTTACATACAGATACACCCTCCCATACATACATATGTATGTGTGTGTGTATACTGAGAAAAAGTCTCATGAGTTACAATTATTGTTTTTCCATGTAGGAATGTAAATAGTTAAACTTTAAAAAGTTCCTTGTGATTTCTTTTTCCAGTTTACCTTCTCATGCTTCTCTTGCTTCTTGTATTTGAAAGTCAAGTTTTCTGTTCAGCTCTGGTTTTTTCATTGAGAATGCTTGAAAGTCTTCTACTTCTTTGAATGATCATATTTTCCTCTGAAGCATTATACTCAGTTTTGCTGGGGAAGTAATTCTTAGTTTTAATCCTAGCTCCTTTGACTTCCAGAATATCATGTTCCAAGCCCTTCTATCTCTTAGGGTAGCAGCTGCTAGATGTTGTGTTATCCTGAGAGTGTTTCCACAACACTATTTGATTCTTTCTGACTGCTTATAATATTTTCTCCTTGACCTGAGAAATCTGGAAGTTGGCTATAATATTCCTAGGAGTTTTCTTTTTTGGGATCTTTTTCAAGAGGCAATCGGTGAATTCTTTCAATTTCTATTTTGCCCTCTGGTTCTAGAATATCAGGGCAATTTTGCTTAAGAAGTTCTTGAAGGATGATTTCAAGGCTCTTTTTTAAAAATTGTTTATTTTTAGTTTACAACATTCACTTCCACAAGTTTTGAGATACAAATTTTCTCCCTGTCTTTCTCCTACCCCCATCCCAAAACAGTGATCCCACTGAATACCCCCTCCCCCAATCTGCTCTCTTCTATATCCTCCCCCATACCCCTTTCAGCTTTCCAGTAGGGCAAAATGGATCCCCATACCCCAGTGCCTGTATGTCTTGTTTCCCAGTTGCATGAAAAATAATAATAATAATATTAATAATTTTTTTAAAAGTTTGATTTTAAAATTTTGAATTCTAAATCCTTTCCCTTCTTCCCTCATCACCCACCCTTACTGGGTGGGATAAGCAGTTCAATATAGGTTGTACATGTGTAGTTACGCAAAACATTTCCATAGTGGATATATTGTAAAAGACTGACTATATTTCCCACCATCCAATCCCACCACCCACTTGTTCTATTTTCTGCTTTGACTCTGACTCTTCTCAAAAGTGTGAGCTTCTAAATACCCTCCCCTCAATGTGCCCTTCCTTGTGTCATCCGCCCTCTTATCCCTTTGCCACCGACTTTCCTGTAGGGTAAGACATTCAATTTAGTGGGTATGTTATTCCCTCCTTAAGCCAAATTCAATGACAGTAAGGTTGACCCATTTCCTTTTGCCTTCCTGTTCTTCCCCCCATTATAAGAGTTTTTCCTTGCCTCTTTTATATGAGATAATTTACCCTATTCTCTCTCCTTATCTACTGTCATTATATTCCTCTCACCTCTTAATTTTATTTTTCCAATATCATCACTTCCTATCCAATTGACCCAGTGCCCTCTGTCTATGTATACCTGTACATATATACAAACAATCACATATGTATTCATACACACATATACGCTTCAATATAGACATATATATGTATATATACATACATACATATATATATGTGTATATATATATATATATATATATATATATATATATATGCACACACACACCTTTATATTACCTTCAACTATCCTTATACTGAGAAAAGTTTCACGAGTTACAATTATTGTTTTTCAATGTAGGAATGTAAATAGTTAAACTTTAATAGGTTCCTTATGATTTCTTGTCCCTGTTCACCTTCTCATGCTTCTCTTGCTTCTTGAATTTGAATGTCAAATTTTCCATTCAACTCTGATTTTTTTAAATTTTTTTTATTTACTCATTTACTTTTAATTTACAAGATTCTGTTCCACAATCACTTGAGTTTCAGACTTTCTCCCCTCCCTTCCCCCCCACCCCCATGGTGGTGTGCAATCATGTATAGGATCTGCAAATACTTTCACTTTGTACAATAGTTTGGTCATATAAAAGGGTTGTAACCAATGAGTGATCACTGGGAAAAGAAAAAAAAAAAGCAAAACCAGACATGAAAGAGAACGATAACAAGTTTTGCTTCAGTCTCCATTTACACTATAGTCTTTCTATATCTTTCTCTGAGTTTAGGTATCTCCTTCCATCCTGAGGTTTGTAGAGTTGTCTTTAGCTGTGCGTTGTTGAGGACAGTCCAGTTTATCAAGGCTGGCCAT
>JAQQSU010003029.1:0-14493 GCA_028627135.1 Pseudochirops cupreus
TACACACCTCAGCCAATCCCCTTCTTCCATATCAACAGGGGAGTTCATGCCTTCTCAACAGGGGGACAGAGTTTGCACCTTCCACACCTAGCACTTAGCACTACTAAGTGCTAAGTATCCTGATAAACTAATTACTATTACAAGTCCCCAGAAGATCCTTGACATTTTGACCCTCTGCAGGCTACCTCACTGAGGAGCAGGGAAAGGAGAAACTATAGAGAAAAGGGAGAATCAAGTTTTTAAGTTTAGAGAAACTAAGTAAGAATTGTTAGAAGCAAAAGTTTTTTGAGACTAATAAAAATTTGCCTTCAAATGATGCTGGGCCATGGACTGGAAGTATGGGGAGCACGAGGCTAGATAAAGGATTAGATACCATCTATATAGTTAGGGATTTGATTTATTGAAGGTCAAATGAAATTATATACTCTATGTAGAAACACTTGAAGAGTTATAAATGTCACGTGTTGTTATGGAAAGGGTCTCAGATTTGGAGTCAGAGTTGGAGAGAAACTAAGAGGCTATCTATACTAACCTTTATCTGCATAAAAATCTCATCTACAACATCCCCTGCCCCCGAAGTGGTGATGGCGCTTCCATTTGGAGACTCTAACGAGGAGGAAACCACTGGTTCCCGAGGAAATTTGTTCCATTTTCAGATCTCTCTAGCTGTCGTTAGAGAAGGCTTGTGTGTGGACTCCTTCATGCTTGAAGAGGACCATGACATCAGGAAGATGATGACATGATTTGCAGTTGGCTTGGATTTGAGTGAGAGAGGGCTGTGCAAGGCCACCAGCCTCTCTTTCTCCTCCAGAGCCATCTGGTTCCAGTGGTCAGATATTCATCAGGATGACTGGAGATAGCCCAGGCAGGATGCAGTAGGAGACCCTGGCTCTTTTAGGCTAAGACTAGTGATGTAAAGGAAAGGTGGGCTGGGGTCAGCTTGTGGGAGAGGGGCTGAGGAGTTTTTATTTTATCCTAGAGTCTGTATTTAATATAGGAAACCATGAAAATTTTCCAGCAGAGATGAGACCTGGGTTTTTGGGAGATCATTGTGACAGCTGTGTGGAGGGTGGATTGAAGAAGGAAGAGATTACAAGCTGGGGGACTAATTAGGAATAGTCCAAGTGAGAGATAATAATTAACGATAATAATAGCTAGCATTTTATATTGTGCTTTAAGGTTTATTAAGCACTTAATGTATTACCTCATTTTAGACTCACAAGAAGCCTATGTGGTAAATCCTATTATTAATCCCATTTTAAAGATAGGAAAACTGAAACTAATTGAAGTTAAATGACTTGCTCAGGGTGAATAGTTAGTGTCAGAGGCAGGATTTGAATTCAGGTCTTCCTGACTCCTGACAGTCTATGCCTGTATCTATGGGACCACCTAGCTGCCTCAGAGATGACCTCACCTAGGATAGTGGCTATGTGAATGGAGGGGAGGGAGTAGAGGCAGGAGATACTGTTGACTCTGAACTGACAAAATTGAGAGATTGATTAATTATAGAGCCTGCAGGATAGGGAAGAGACCAGGATGATTTTGAGATTACCTGCCTGGAAGGACAGGGATACCTCGGACAGAAGTAGGGAGGTTTGAAGGAGAGTTTGGGAGTGGAGTAAGATAAATTCTGTTTATATAAATGCTGGGTTTGAGATACTTATAGGACCTCCAGGGAGAGATTTCCAGTAGGCACTTGGTGATGCAATACTGGACTTTAGGAGAAAGAATAGAACTGGAAGCAAAGATCCAGGGTTTTTTGTTTGTTTTTCTGCAAAGAGATATTGATTAAACTCGTGGGAACTGGTGAAGTCACCAAAATATTGGCTTTAAAAAGAGGAGAAAAGTATACAGTCCTGTACTTCAGGGGAAGTCCATGATCAGAGGGTAGTGGTGGAGCCTGGGAAAGAGTAGGCAGATAAAACCAGAAGAGCCTGGTCACCATAGTCAAGGAAGGTGGGAGTATCCAAGAGGAGAGGGGAGTCAACAGTGTCAAGAGCTTCTGAAAGATCAAGAAGAATGAGGACCAAAAGAGAAAACATCTTTGGGATTTAGTTGTTAAAATGCCATCAGCAATCTTTGGCACTGAAGTTTCTGCAGAGCAGAGAAGCTGGAAACCTGATAGAGGAGCTGAGTGAGTAGTGAAAAAGATGAGTCATTTTCTCCAGAAAGAGTTGACTGTAGACAACTCTTAAATAACTGGGAAGTGAAAGGGAGAAGAAATATCAGAGTGTTAGTTTAAGGGGATGGCGGGGTCAAGCAAGGATGGGAGAGATTAGAGTATACTTAGAGGCAGCTGGATTAGCTCAAGGAGGACCACATTCTCTACATAGAGACTGGACATTAGCCACCTCAGGGTCAGAAAATCATTCATAAAATAGGGGAGGAGTAGCAAAAACATTTGAAATAGAGTAGGTACCCATTAATTGGGGACTGGGTGAACGAGCTGTGACTTGTGTACATAAAGCCATATTATTGCCACATGAATAATGATGAATGGAAGGCAGTACCATATAGTGGATGGAGAGTCAGTCTTGAGGCCAGGATTGTTTGAATTTAAATATTTCCTCTAATACAAACTGGTTGTGTGACCCTGGGCAAATCATGAAACTTCTTGGTTCCTCCTAGGAAACTCTCTAAGGCTTTAAGTTTCAGAGAAGTTAATGGCCATCAAGAAACTCCCTACACCCATGAAATCACAAGTCCTGACCATCCTTCCTTCCCTACCCCTCCACTCCCAGAAAGAACAATAAGAAATATAAGTTAGGAGAAACATGATAAATGGATGCAGAGTGAACTCAACAGCTCCAAGACCACAATCCTATAAAAGAAAACAATGCTAAAAAGTCATCAGAATCCAGAGCAGTGCAATGACCCATCTTGACTCTCACGGGATTAATGATGGAATAAACCTCCTTCTCAGTAGAAAGGTGAGAGATTAAAGATGCAGGATGAGGCATAGACTGACAGATGAAGATTTGTTGTTTCAATTAACTGGACTTCTTGGATACAAGAGAGGGCTCTGTTGTTGGGGAAGAAGATGGTTGGCAGAGGTGTAGAAAAAAAATAATAAAATAAAAAATGAAGTAGGGGAGATTTAATTTCGCTTAAAAAAAAAACACCAGACATTTAAAAAAAAAAAAAAACTAAAATGTTGAAACGTTTTACCTGAGAGTAACAATAGGTAGCATTTATTCAGTACTTTAAGATTTGTGGAGCACCTTACAAATATTATCTCATTTGATCTTCACAACAACCCTTGGGGGCAGGTACTATTATTAAACCCATTTTATAGACGGAGAAACTGAGGCAGAAAGAGGTTAAGTGACTTGTCCCAGTTACACAGATTGCAAGTGTAGGAGACTGGATTTGACCTCAGACCTTCTTTATTTCAGGTCTGTCACCTGCCATCAATGTGCCAAAGGCAAATTGAGTGTATTCTGCAATCTGTCCATGTCTTTTAAATAAAGCAAATGGCCCTGGGGAAATGATCTAGAACAAACATTAGACAATCTGATGGCTTACTGACATCATCTCTTAGTTGGAATATGAATAGGCAGGTATAAGGTGTCTACCAAAGCTAGTGAAGGGAAAGAAGCCAATGAGATTAAGGTTTAGAGAAGGCAAGGGAACTCTCTTTTCTTTCCTGCCTCCTTCTGTTTCGCATTATGTAGAATTAGGTGGAAAGTGAGTGTTTCATTGTTGAACACTAAAAATGAAATCTTTGGTATATTTGTACTACTTCAAATAAACAGACAGTCCTATAAAGTCTTCCTATGACCACATTTTATTGGACCAATTAAAAACACTGTCTTCTTACAAAGAATCCATGTTTTGTGGATTCCCCCTGGATCCTGGCATTTAATCCTAATCATAAATCTCATTATGCCATGGAGAATCCCAGATGCCATTTATATGAACTTTGCTTTGCTAGGAAAAGGTGACATTTATTTATTTGCTTAGAATGCCGGCTTTTCCTCTGTGTATGACTTGAGGAATGTGGATTAAATTAAACTCCCAGCACCCTGGACTTTCTAGAGAATGAGGATTACTCTGTTGGCCAATGTTCTTAATACTAAATTAGAAGGTCAGGTTATGGTATGCAGGAGAGGGCAATTTATCTCTCTTTAGAAGGGAGAACCAAATATATAAAATGAACCCTATAGGTAAAAACAGGAAGATGTTGGCTTTGGGTGATAGTCCTATTTAATTTAATTAGTTTAATTCAAGCACTTTTTAAAAAATAGGTAATGAAAGAGGACTAGAGATGTTGAATAACTGAGTTGCACAAAGTCACATGAGTAGTAAATAGTAAAGATGGCCTTTGAATCTAGGTCCTTTGAGACCAAATTCAATGCTCTGCCCTTGCCAAGATATCTTTTGAAAAACCAGAGGGCATCTGAAGTACCATGAAATTTGCAGCTGTAAGAAACTGTGAATCACATGAATACCCACAAAAAATGTCACAGAGGAAATGATTTTGCAGTTTTGCAAACAAGAGATTTGGGATTTGTAAAGAACAGCTAGCTTCTTCTGCATGCCAGGAACAGAGTGCTTTTCATCTAATTCAATTTAACAAACATATTAAGCACCCACTAAGGGCATGAAGATTGTAGTGTTAGAGACACCCACATGTGAAATGTCAATAGTATTGGCTCAAGTGCCCCTGTCTGCCCAACTTCTTCCCAGAAATGGGGACACCCACCCTCCTTCTGTCTGGAAAGGGTTCTGCTGGAAGGTGGTATTTGAAGTAACTCTTCAGGGAAGCCAAGGAAGCTAAGAAACAGAGGAGAGGAAAGAGAGCATTCCAGGGATGAGGGGCAGCCAGCACAAAGGTGAGGAATCAGGAGATGGAGCAGTATGGGCAAGGAATCGCAAATGGACAGGTGTCGCTGGATTGTAGAGTACAGCAAAGGAAGAAAAATAGAAGAAGACTGGAAAGGCAGGAAGGGGTCAGATCACAGGCAGATCATAGATTGAAAACTGTAAAGACTAAATCTCAGAGGTTTTCAAGTCTAATCCATTCGTTTTGTTGTTCAGTTGTTTCAGTCCTGTGCGGCTCTTTGTGAAACACCCATTTGGGGTTTTCTTGGCAAATGTACTGCAATGGTCTTCTTCACTTCATTTTACAGATGAGGAAACCAAGGCAAACAGGGTGAAGTGACTTTCCCAGGGTCACACTTATTAAGTGTCTGAGCCCAGATTTGAATTTAGGAGATAAATCTTCCTAACTCCAGACCTGGTACTCTATCTACTGGGTCAGCTAACTGTCCCCCCTCTCCCAAACTGGGCCACAAAATTGAGACATGACTTGCTAAAGGTTAATTGCTGAATGGCAGAGCCATCATTTTAACCCAAGAACTCAGACTCTTAGTACAGAGCTTAGCTTTCATTTCTATAGTTCTGCAGGGTTACAAAGCACATTTCATGCATTGTTTCACTTGATTCTCACAAATGATCTGTGACCTTTTCTGTCCCTTCTTCTTTCTGGGTACCATCTACAGCTATGACTAGGATGAAGAAATCATGGGTGCCCAGTTGAGAGGACCCTGGCAGAATTTACAGAAACAATAGAAATAAGCATTTAGTTAGTAAGAATAAGTAGTTAAAATAGGAAACTGCTCCATGGTGGTTTAGGGAGAGCTCCTTCTTCCTTCTGAACAGTAGCCACTCCAACAAATACTGCATCCCAGCCTGGATCCTGGGGTTTCTGAATCCCTCAAACAGACAGTGTCCCTGCCCCCACCAGTGGGAAAAGGGTCTGAGGAAAAGAATCCAACACAGAATCCTTGACTTAAAAATGTATATAATATTCCATCCTGGTTTTGCTCCAACTTTCTGTAATGAGAGATGAGTTGTGTGTTGTGATCTTTCCTCCAGGACATTTATTCGGGTTTTCCATAACTAAGAGTTCATCTTTCTTTTAGCGATCTTTTCATTTAAGTTGTTATAGTCATCGTGCTGATCATTCCCTTGCTTCAATTTATTCAGCTATGGAGGACTTCAGAAAGTTGTTGGTATTTTTGGTCTTAATTCCTCACACTTCTTCAGCTGAGGCTTGAGCAAGGTTTATAGTACTTGCTTCTCAGGGTTCTCATACAATCCTTTAGCTGCCCAGAGCCTCAAGGGGCTAACATCTGGAAACAATGCCCTATGCGACCATGAACAAATTGTCTCCCATTGTCTCCAGATGTGTTGTTTCCCCCTCCAAGTTAAACAGACTAACTTACCTTTCTCTCATGCTTTCTCAGTGAACTATATCATATTATAAAACATTTTGATAAATGAATTCTTTTCTAAACATCACAGGGACTGACAGGTTTCACTTCACTCCATCTTCCCTATTGGTCCTGTACCCTTATCACCAGAAGCCTCACTATGTTTACCAGAGACAATGTCCTGGAGGAACTTCTACCCTGGGGCCTCATTTAAGCTAGTGGAACCTTATTTAAGGGAAGTTTCTGCTCTATTTCCCGTCACTCCCTTCTCTCCAGCTACCTCCTTCTCAAATGCCTCCCCCACACTGGAGTATCCTTTTCCCTTCTTCCAGCCATGGGTAGGACTTAGTCAATAAGCATTGTGCTAAGCCTGGGCATACAAAGAAAGGTAAATATCAGTGCCTGCCCTTAAGGTGCTCACATTCTAATAGGAGAGACAACAAGCAAACATATATGTACAAACAAGCTTGATCAACAAAGTTGATGAAAGGTAATCTCAGATGTAAGACATTAACAGTAGGTGAAGGAACCAGGAGTACCTTCTTGTAGAAAGTGAGATTTGAGCTGAGTCCTGAAAGAAGGTAGGAAGCTAGGAGCAGAGATGAAGAGGGAGAACATCCCAGGAATGGAGTACAGCCAGTTAAGAGATTATTGCACTTTCCTTATAACTTTCTGGACCCACATTCCCTTTCTTGGTCATCACTTCCCTTTGTGTGACACTTAGAATGTAAAACGCTTGTAGAGGAATCAGTGCTGGTGAGGAGGGCCACCTAATCAATCATATTCCAAAGACTAGAGTAAAGGAGGAGATAGTGAGAAATGGTATCAAGTTTTGTGAGAGGGGGGGGGGGGAAGGAAGGGGATTTCAAAGTGAATGGTTGTCATTTTGTCAAGGCATGAAGGGCAATAGGACAAAGGAACAAGAGATTTGAAAGTCGAAAACCGGATGGAATTGATGAGGTGAATTAGGGTTTCAAGAATGGAGAAGGAAAACAGTGTAATCAGAACAGGAGTGATGACCTGGGAAATTATCAAGGCATGGAAGATTGGAGGTTACGGTGAAGATGAAGAATAGATTTAAGGGCAATAAGACATAGGGAAAGATTGAAATAACAGAGATTTTGATTGGATAAAGGAATGTTGGAATTCTCAATCAAGGAAGTAGAATATTTCTGAGTAATGGCAAGATCAAATGGATGACCATCCCTATGTGTATCTGAGGTGGAGAAGAGGAGTAGGTCATGGGAGCTGAATGATTTGGAGAACTGGGAGTTAGGGTATCTGAGAGAACATTAGCAAATATGCTGAGGTCCTTTAGTATAGGGGCAAGAGTTGGAGTGGAGAGAAAGGCTATGAACTATGAACTCATTGAGAAGGGAGAGAAAATGTTCTGAGGGCTAGTGGATAATAGCCAACAGGATCTTGATTGAGTGAAAATTTTGGATGGAATGAACCTCAAGGGAAGATAGTAGCAGAGGGAGAGTATCAAAATGGCAAAGAGGAATAAAGATCAGGAGATATTCTGACTCTACCTCTGGGACCTATGAGTTGGGAGGATGTGAGAGAAGGTATATACAGTTCTGAAAGGATGACATTATCTGGCCTAATGATAGGCTTATGCCTTCATAAAAACAGAAGGTAACTTGAATAAGTCATTTCATACTATTTTTATTTTCTCTGAGGCAATATCTAAGTGGGAGCAACCCATTAATCAAAATGGGTGTTTGAAGATTGTGCCAGTGAGAGCAAGAAATGAGAATAGGAAATATCATAGTTAAGTCTTGCTATCTAAGACTGGATTTGTTGTCTGTTCTGTTGGGATGATTATAATTAATGAGTGTGGGTGATTGACACTTCCCCATCATGATGCTTTACCATTTCAAGATGTCCCACCAACTGCTTAAATTCATCATCAGGGTAGGGACTAAGAAACTATACCAAAAGACTGGCTGGAAACAAAGAATACGCTTTCCTTTTGACAGGAACAACTTATGTTCAGATAGTTGGAGAAAACTATCCTTCTGGTCTCCCTGAAAGTTACAGACAACATAATGAATGTATAATTGGGGGTTGGTCTCTTTTTTAATACTCTACAATTACCAAGAGCAAGTATGTGTCCAGTAAGAATCCTTGGGCATAAGTGAATCACCATGAGTTGAGAGCTTTTTTACATTTGCATAGGAAAGAGAAAAAAAATGAATGCTTTCTATCAGTGCTGGTCTGCCTGGTTTCCTACAGAGTTAGCAAGGGCAATACCTCTACCATTCTTGTGGATACATATGCAAATTTCCCAGCCAACAATTTTTAACTATAACAGTAATTATTATGTGGCATTTATATAATACTTCAAGGTTTGCAGAGTTCTTTACAAATATTATCTCACTTAATCCTCCCAATAACTCTGGGAGGTAGTGCTATTTTATTCTCATTTTATAGATGAGGAAACTGAGGTAGGTAGCAGTGAAATGACTTCCTCCAGGGTCACACAGCTAGTAAGTGGTCAGAGCTAAACACTCCTTTAAATTAGAGTCATATCCCTGAATATGAACTGAGGATGAATATGAACTAGTCTTCTTTACTCCAGATCTGGTACTCCATGCATTTCACCACCTAGTTTTACTCTACCAAAAAGCAGCAACAAAAACTTATTTTTGAATCTTTTTTCTTTTTTGGTCTGGATCTGTGATTTCATTGGTGTGAGGAACTCCTGGTGTGGAAACTTCCATAGCTAGTGTGTCAGAGATGGACTCAAATTCAAGTTTTCTTGACTTTAAGTCAGTTCTTCATCTAACAGTATGGTACACTGTTTTGTCTCTCAGTTATTAGCCATACAGTAAAATAAATACAAGTCCTACTTTTTTTTTTAACTCATTATCAATTGGTTCTAGCCATATGGGCCAAATGCTATCTATCTATCTATCTATCTATCTATCTATCTGTCTGTCTGTCTGTCTGTCTGTCTGTCTATCTATCTATCTACCTATCTATCTATCCATCCATCCATCCATCCATCCATCCATCCATCCATCCATCCATGTGTCTATTTACCTACCTACCTACCTACACACATATATATACATAAAATATCATTTATAGTGGGATTGAGTGAGATGCTTGATATGCCCATCCTGTCCTAACCATTGCCCAACCACTACTACTACTTGAATGCTAGCTATTATTACTTAACAAATGCTTGTTGAATTTAATTTAATTATGGGCATATCTTGTGCTAGGGACAAAGAAGTATCAGAACTGACCTCTGCCTCAATGGACTAGATATTTGTTGGGAGAAAAACTTTACACATGTGAAATAACTAAAGGGTCATACCAGCTAGTATATGAAAAAGTACAAATTGTGTTTCAAAGGGAGCACACAAGAGGAATTCAGAGAATTTCAGAATGGGAAGATCATCTAGTCCAGCCCATATTTGACTGAAAATCACCAGACAAAGAATCACTTACTCTGTGCTTGAAAGCCTCCAACGAGGTTCCCATCACCTTTGGCTGCATCCCACTCTCCTTCTGGATGACAAATTGTTAACGAGGATTCCCTCATAGTTCACTGAGAGCTCCTCTGCAACTTTTACCCAGTGCAGATGATTCTGCCCTCTGGGAC
This sequence comes from Pseudochirops cupreus, assembly GCA_028627135.1. NCBI lineage: Eukaryota > Metazoa > Chordata > Mammalia > Diprotodontia > Pseudocheiridae > Pseudochirops > Pseudochirops cupreus. Next base: position 9,835 of record JAQQSU010003029.1, read on the forward strand.
AAGAACAAATCTAATCCCTTTCACATAGGACAATCCTTCCAGTATTTCCAACAGACAACTTTCATCTTCCCACCCAAGTCTTCTCTCTTCCAGATTAACTATCCCTAGTGCCTTTAATTCAGTGGTTCTCAACCTTCCTAATGCCTTGACCCTTTAATACAGTTCCTCATGTTGTGGTGACACCCCCAACCATAAAATTATTTTCATTGCTACTTCATAACTGTAATTTTGCTACTGTTATGAATTGTAATGTAAATAGCTGATAAGCAGGTTGTATTTTCATTCATTTACAAATTGCTTTAATTGGTCCACAGATAGATAATGGGATTGTAAATTTAAAGCTAGAAGGGGCCTTAGAGGTCAGCTGGTCCATTTCCCTTGTTTTACAGATGAGAAAACTGAGGCCCAGAGAGATGAAGTGAACAGGAAATCACAACCCATGTGCTTTGATTGCAGATTCAGTATTCCTTCCATTGCCTCTCATATACTTTACAGCCTGCTCTGTGTCTCACCAGCCTTCCTTGGAAGGGCCTTCAGTTCATCTATGTCCTTGTTAAAATGTGATACCCAGATCTGACTATGACCTTTTCCTCTTGTTCTTGACACTGTGCCTCTACTAATGTCCCCTAAGATTCTATTAGCCCTCCTTGCCCTTTTTTGGGCTGCCTTACCATACCATTCATTCACATTAAACTTCCAGTGTTTCTATTGCAGAAGAGAGAGAGAGCAGTGTAGGCTGGAGTATCTAGGGAACGTTTCCTAGAATAAGAGGAACAAAACAGACTTTCAAAGGTAGACAGAGTTTAGGTTTAGGGGAAACAACATGAAGAAATGTGTAAAGATGGTAATAGGTATGGCATGTGTAGATGTGGAAAGTCAGTAAAGAGACATACCCAAGAAGATTGGATTTTGAATTGTTTTCCTCAGTCTCTTTGGACTCAGAGCAAGCAGACAGAAACACAGAGTTGCCAGAAATGAAAAGATGTAAAATCCTCATGTTTAGAATAATATCTGAGATAAAGCATAAGTTGATCTCATCTTTCATATTTTAGATAAAAGCCTTCAGGCATTTGGAGGTGCATAGACTGAGTAATGGGCTGAGAATCCTTTACTGTAATAAGTGCTAGGCTCTAGGGAACCTTGGGTCAACAGTCATTCTTTCTAAGCTGCCATTTGCAGTATTTAGTTTTTGCTGGCCAAAAATAGAGGCTTTCATAGAGATGGCTTATTCTTTTTTCATTTGCGCTCATAACCAAATGTAAATTTCTGTCTGTCAATAATAAATTTTAAGGTTACCAAGATCACTAAGGACAAAGTTCATAACAAAACACTTGAGGCAGATTTATTTCCCAGTCAGGAGTCTAATGTCTCTTCTTTGGAAATACCCAGTGAAGATTTATATAAACGCTTAGAAATAATCTTTCTAAAGTGCTAATGAAACAGACCAATAACACTGTCTAGAGCCAGGCATCTAGAGCCAGGGGATGGTGCCATCCAGCCATTCTCATGACGTTTGCCAGTGTCTCTGTACCCTGACCTGTAATATGACAGGATATTGGTTCCAGGCCTGCACGGCACAGAAGGGTTTGCATTTCTAGTGTAGGACATGACTTTTGACTGTTGGAAGGGTTTAATTAACCTGATTCTCTCTGGGGAAAGGAATTGTGGATTTGGGGTGGTGGCTGTGGTCCTCAAGATTATAGGATCATCAAATATCATCTGAAAGGATATTTAGAGATCAGCTGGTTCAATCATCTCATTTGACAGAAAAAGAAACTGAGTCTCCAAAGGGGAAGTGATTGGTTCAAGTTTACAAAAGTGGGAAGTCAAATAGCCAAGACTAGCTTTTCTGACCCCAAATCTAGTACTCTTTCTAAGATACCACACTAAGCACAACCTTAAAATTATTTTGGACTCTCAATTTCTTTCACGCCTCATATCTTATTAACCATCAAATCCTCCTAAACAGTCTCTTGAGGCCAAGAGCCTAGATCTGGTCTTCAACAATTCATGACTATATTATTGCAGTAGTTCCTTCACTGGTCTCTTTACCTTCTTTCTCTTTTTGCTCCAATCTATTCTGAATGATACACCCAGGCAAATCTTTCTAAACAACCACCACCACCACCATCTATTCTCTATTGTCTTCTGGTCTAGGTCAAAACTTCTAGTGAGAGAGACTAATGTCCATGAAGGTAAGTGAAAGAATCTGGAGAAAAGTAGCAAAGTAAAACAAGAGAGATCACATTAAATTATTGAGTGTGTGTGTGTGTGTGTGTGTGTGTGTGTGTGTGTGTGTGTGTGTGTATCTTCGTCTCTAATGTCCTTAGGACTCATGAGTTTGTGGCTTGTTTGCTTCTGCATGCCAAATGATATAAGCCTCACCATCTTCCCAAGTAAGGACAGAGAGCCTAGCATCCAGAGAAGTAGAGAAAAATGTCTGGCAATGATTGCAAAGGGAAATGAATTGATTGGATCTCATTAGATTTATGTCTCACAGATAGACAGCTTGCCACAGTAGTTAAGCACAAAGGATATCCAAGAAAGCTACCAGAAAGAAGCATCTAGAAGATAATGTGCCATATTGGTGTTTCTGCCAGTATAACCATTTCTCTCTCTCTCTCTCTCTCTCTCTCTCTCTCTCTCTCTCTCTCTCTCTCTGTCTGTCTCTCTCTTTCTCTCTACATTTATGTATATAAATGCACATATAAAGTACAAGCTCATCTTAATCCATTTGAAGACAGTGAGATGGCTGGAACAACATATATCTGCTGTCTAATTTACTGAGAGAATGAAGTGTTCCTATCAAGAATGGAAATAATATTTAAGGCAAAAACATACAGGAAAAAAGGCAGAAATAAGTCCCCACCTGATTAGGAGGTTAGAGGGTGGAAGAATGTGACTCAGAGAAGGAGGTCAAGAAGGCTGGTGAACATTTGGAGCTATAAGAGAGCATGAGGCTTTCCTTGTGAAGGGAGGAGCTCTATCTTCTCTGGGGGAAGCTGTTTCTGATGCTTTGAGGAATGACGACATAGACTGACAGGTCATGTTGGAGGAGATATTAGAGGGTAACAGCCAGAAGGGCCAAGAAAGAATCAAGCCTGGCATGTTACCAGTTACCCATCTGAGTTCCAAGAAACATGAACAATGCAGGGAGATCAGGAGAGAATCTTCAGAATATGTAAGAGTAGAATCAGGCTTCGTCTGCTCAAGGACTTCTTGGAGCCAGTGCTTTCCAAGTCTATTTCCCCTGTTCAAGTTTGAGGAGCCTTAGCTGCTGCTGATGCCTGCCCAGCAACCACGGCACTAGGGTCCACTGCCTCAGAATGTGGAGGTTCTGTGACCTCTGATACACACATGCCGCAGCCAAAAGGTGTTATCAAGAACTATAGTCACATATATTTATGAAACTAAGTCCTTTAGTGTTTCCTATAGATGTCAGATTGTTCACAATATATCTTGGCACAGAAACTTCTCCAGGGAAAACCCATCTATACCAGGTCACCTACCTTCTTGCACTTCTTATTGTGTCTTCAACTCCTGCTGTTGTGTCTCTGTCTCTCTTTTTTTTTTCTTCCTATTTATTTATTTATTTTTAGTTTTCAACATTCATTTCCACCAGATTTTGAGTTACAAATTTTTCTACCCATCTTTCCCTTACCCCCACCTGAAAATAGGAAGCCTACTGAATGCCTCTTCCCCCAATCTGTTCTCTCTTATATCTTCCCCCCTCCCACTCCTCCTCCCTAACTTTCTAGTAGGGCAAGATGGATTTCTAAATCCCAGTGCCTGTGTATCTTATCTCCCAGTTGCATGTAGAAAACAAAAATTTTTTTAAACATTTGTTTTTGAAAGTTTGAGTTCCAGATTTTTCCTCTTCTTCCCTCCTCACCTGCCCCCACTGGGAAGATAAGCAATTCAATATAGGTTGTACATGTGTAGTTACCCAAATCATTTCCATAACTGTTATATTATGAAAGACCAACTATACTTCCCTCCATCCTATCTTGCCTCCCACTTATTCTATTTTCTCCTTTGACCCTATTCCTTTTCAAAAATGTTTGCTTCTAACAACCCTCTCTCCCAATCTGCCCTCCTTTCTATCATCCCCACTCTTATCCCCTACCCCTCTATTTTCCTGTAGGGTAAGATACCCAATTGAGTGTGTATGTTATTCCCTCCTTAAGCCAAATTCAGTGAGAGTAAGGTTGTCCCATTCCCTTTCACCTTCCTGCTCTTCCCCTCCATTGCAACAGTGTTCTCTTGCCTCTTTTATATGAGATAATCTATCTCTCCCTTTCTCCTTCTCCCAATATATTCCTCTCTCACCTCTTAATTTTATTTTTTAAATATCATCCCTTCTAATGAGTTCCTTATGCTTTCTTTTTCCTGTTTACTGTCTCATGCTTCTCTTGTTTCTTGTATTTGAAAGTCAAATTTTCTGTTCAGCTCTGGTTTTTTCATCAAGAATGCTTGAAAAGCCTTTATTTCATTGAATGACCATATTTTCCCCTGAAACAATATACTCAATTTTGCTGGGTAGGTGATTCTTGGTTTTAATCCTAGCTCCTTTGACCTCCAGAAATCATATTCCAAGTCTTTTGATCCCTTAATGTAGAAGCTGCGAGGTCTTGTGTTATCCTGATTGTGTTTCCACAA